>CM076576.1:17333440-17405696 GCA_034641835.2 Pinus albicaulis | reverse complement strand
AAGGGTCCTCTGCACAGTGATAGTCTGCTGCTCCAAATCAGCAGTGTGTTTTGATCCTAGGTCATGCAATGGCATGTCCCCACAACCTTCCATATGATGTGCTGAAATAATAGAAAGTGGAAACATTTGCATACCTTGGTTTTGCTTGGGAACATCTTGTACTACTACAAGGGTTCCTCCCACCGGTGTGATGAATTCTGCAACTACTGGTGATGATGATGGCTTCTCCTCTACTGCTGCACCAACGCTGGTATAAGTCTCCTCCTCCTCATGCATCTCCTGAATAATGCATGGGACTCTAAATGTCAAGAGATCAAGACCACTTTGCAAAGGTGCAAGTGTTCCTTCTCCTGATGTAAGTATTCCTGCAGCAAGTGGTGGTGGAAGTTTCTTCTCCTTTGATTTCTTCTTATCAAACTTCTTGATCAACCTCTGAGTAAAATTTGCATAAGTGTTCACTTTGGCATGACTCAAATGGCTAAACCACCAAATGTTTGCTTCACCCTCAAGGTGCAGTGCTGCAATCTCAACAGCTTCTCTTTCTACTATTGGATGTAGCAAGAAGAATGCATCTAACTTCCTCCTCCAAGCCCGTATTGTGCATGTAGATGACCCATCAAAAGTACACAATAGGAATCTATTGTGTTTTCTTCCTCTATTGCTACAAGGTCTTATTTCTTACTTAATCTAAATAAATTGCGGGAGAGTCAGATTCTCCTTGAAAGCTCTTGATTGAGACTTATATTCTGCAAGATACTCACTTAGAATCTCATGATCTAAGTTCCCTCCATCTCCATGCCTTTCACCTTCCTCTTCAAAGAAAGTATACATAATGTATTGCTTTGGAGCTCTATGCAATATTGGTTTTCTCTTCTGCTGATAGGAAGTGCACGAACCTTCCTCATCTTGAAACCCTATTGTGGTTTCATTGCTTTTCTCCATTCTTCTTTGCTTGACCTCCTTGGTGAGGTCCTTCGTATATCTGAAAATAGATGAGATAAAACTCATTCTTTCCATCATTCTGATATCTTTCTTCTTCTTCTTACTCTCCTAATAGCATAATGGCTAAGATCCACAGGCTGAGCCAAGATTATGCTCTGATACCACTGTAATATTCCCAAATGGGAAAGCAACAATATTTGAACACCATAATGGAAATAACAGTGAAAATAATTACATCAACATACGAGACCAATATGGAGCCATTATATTCATTATATCAGCAACAAATAAGTACAATAAAAATGGGCACAACTCAAATGATCAAGGCAAGCAAGCCTCCCATGAATACATATGCCAAATATGAAATGCTACTACATAGCATAATGCTAGAGAACAAGTACAGTGCAATTTTAGAAGGTACACTGCTACTGGAAATGTACAATAATATAGAGCTGCTAATGTATGGCTCATAAAGTGTTGGGAGTGGAGATCTAAGCTCCCAATCACATTTCCAAGAGAACCCAGGAAGGGTTTCCTGAAATACAAAAAATGCAGAAAATACAAATATGGCCCTAGGGTTGAATAATATCTGCAACTGGATAGCTTATAGGAGGTGGTTGATATGATGTATAAATGTATGAAAACTCCTCCAACATATTCTCCAGGTGAAATGTTGATCCCCTCACTGAAAATCCATCTCCCCAAACTAGGGCTCCAAACCCTCTAATGCAACTGCTCACTGAAATAACGCAATTCCTCCAAGAAACTACGCTGTAATTGATAGCAGTACCTTAGACTGATGCTTAATGATGAAATGAAGCTCAAAGAACTCCATTACAAGCTTCCCGGATGAAGTACTTCTCCCTCCACTTGAAAACAAGCTCTGAAGTTGGGTTTCTCAACCCTCCACTACTGCACTCTGCAACTCAGCACATCTCTCAACAGAAATTTCACTGTAGAAGAAATTTGTAGCTTATCCAAATGCCAGAATGTGGAAATAATGCTCAAAAAATTCTCTCGAGTAGGCACTCAAATTCCCCTGAGGATGAAGGTGGGATTCCCGCTCGGGAACACCCTTGTGCTAAACAACACTGTAATCTTAGCTAAATAGCTGAAGAGAGCAACAAGTCATACAAACAATACACAAAATAATAATCCAATCATACCTTCTATGGCTGCCATCCCCTTCCTTATATGCTTGGTGATATTCCTCACCTTGGGCCACACTCATTAAAGCCACTACTTCCATGCATGGAGTCTCCCTCCAAAACTGCATTGTCCCTCAATGAATGCCACTCCTTCCATACCAGCGCTGTTGATTTGGTCAAATTTGACCGATTTTACATGCTCCATCCCCTTTTCACACATAAGGTTCTTCAATCCAGCTATTTAGATGACCTCCATTCACATTAGGAGTATTTTATTCCTACTAAGGAGATTTATGGGTCTCCATACCCTCTTATTCTTCTAAACAAGAAGCAAAATAAAAAATTAATATTCCAATTAGTTGTATGCTAATTTAGGAATATTACATCCAGTCTCGGATTTTCTCTAGAGGATGAAATAAATTTTCGTCGATGTCTTAGAACCCAATCACTCATTCCCCAAGCTGCACAATGGGTCCCAGGAACTGATCACTAAAATCATCTTGATTTCCAGATATATTACTTTCAAAGCTTCAATGTTCAGGTTTACAATTAAATGCTTCTTCCCAATGAGATTAGAGTGGGAGGAACTCAATAATAAGACGCTAACATATGATGCAACCATAAGGCCGCAAATAACAACCATACAAGGCTAGCGGAATACCCCTTCACATTACCTTATTTCATAAATGGCTTCACATTATATGAATACCTCAAACCTATGGGTTACGACCCACATAACTCCCTTTATACACACAACGGATTACAAATTCGAAGTTAAATACAACATACATACATTAGCGATCATGCAGCGCATACACTTTAAACCAGAATGCACATAAACCCAAATCACATGTAGACATGTGGAACATCCCATTGGAGGTTCCCACTATACCTTGAACCAATCACAACTCATCACAAATATTTCCCGCAAGTTTCCCACTCTATCGATAACGATAAACCATAAACCATGCGAAGTGTGCTATCATGCAGCGCTGACACGTGGACTCCCTTCATCACATCGCATCGTTTGATCCTTACCGCATCCCAACTAAAACAACATAACTTGCGATGTATTAAAGTCAAACCTTAAAGTTGTTGATGTGCGATTTTGCGATCCACCGTCCACTATACCTTGAACCAATAACAACTCATCACAAATATTTCCCGCAAGTTTCCCACTCTATCGATAACGATAAACCATAAACCATGCGAAGTGTACTATCGTGCAGTGCTGACACGTGGACTCCCTTCATCACATCGCGTCGTTCGATCCTTACCGCACCGCAACTAAAACAACATAACTTGCGATGTATTAAAGTCAAACCTTAAAGTTGTTGATGTGTGATTTTGTGATACACAATTCAACGATCCTCACGTTCTCCCTCCATCTCATCACATCTTATATTGTTTGACTTGCGAAGTCATCACGTCTGTTCATCTCTCACCTTCGGATCTGCGATCTAATCATAACTTCCTGCTCGCCTTCACACGGCTCTTCTTTTAGCTCTTCTGCCTAATTTGATCTCTCTCGTCAATTCTTAATCCCTTGATATTATGATTCAATCCTCTCCGTCGATTCCCCCTTTTACATTCTTCTTTGTGTTTCAGTATTTTATTAGATTTATGTTCTTTATACTATCGCCACTCTGCAACATAGTCTCCTCCACGCTACTCCTCCTAAGCTTGTTCGGAATTCTTGAATGTGAATCTCTCCGGAGCTTGTTACTATTTGTTATTTATAAAACCATTACACTATCTCGGATTTAATTCAAAGCACTCTCTATATTACTCTTCTTCCTCCAAAATTTGTGATTTTTTCTTTACATGACCTGTACACACATCTATTAGCTCCAGACTGGAATCACACAGATTCTACCCAGCCATTAAGTCCTTTATCACTCAGAAAGACTTATGTATTCAATCTAGAATTTATTCACTATGGTTTATCACACAGAAACCATAAATTTACAGTTACGGATCACTCAGAACGCAAAAGGAATGACACATACAGTCACAATGAATTCAATTTCCTCATTCATTAAACAAATGTACATATGCAAATAAAAACCATGTTTACAATCTAGCTTTGGCCTGATCTGCCTTTAGATGGCCTTTTCTCTTCCTCTCTCTCTGTATGCCCGTAGGCTTGCAATTAAGCTTCCTCTCTAAGAATATATATATATATATATTTTTTTCACTCTACCTCTTTGTGCCTTTGAGGCTTTACAAATATATACAAAAGGTTCTGTAACCAATTATCGTTCAGATCCATAGGTTACTCAACAAAATCCCTAAATCCTCTAAGTCCTCAATTAATTCCTAAAATCTCTTCTTTATCCCTTGAGGATTTGAACATTCAACATTCAAAATCTTGTCTTGTCCTGAGGATTTGAAATGTTAGTTGTCGTATCATGAACCTAACTCTCATACCTCCCCTGAGTCCACCATCTCCACTGTCGCCAATATGAAAACTGTTGATTCTTTGACCAGTGTTTCTCCTGGAGACTACAAAGACTCCTCTTTTCTTGGCACCTTTCCAGGTCCTCCCCCTCCTCCTGTCTCTGATCCTAGCTTAGCGAATGTTTGCATGATGCAATCATCTCAGGCTGCCCTTCCTCAACCTGCTTCGGCTAGTCAGCAACCTCAACCTCATCCACCGCACCCTGCTCCTAGCCCTTCGCCTCAGCTGATTCAACCTCTCCCACCGGGCCCTCCCCCTCCCCCTCACACTCTGGAACCTCCTTACCCTCTTGAGTCAGTTCCCTTAGGCCTCCACCATTTAGGAGCAGTCCCACCTGGCCATTACTCCACTGGTCAAATCCCTTTCCTTGGTCCCCCCCCTGGAGTCTATTCGGTTCCTGTCATGGCCACCCTTCCCTACCTAATTTAACCTTGGGAATACCATTATGGTATCTTACTCCACCAACCAAGACCCCTCCAGGCCACCCTAAACCATACATTGTTGTGACACCAGTTCAACCGATTCTCGTTGCTCCTTCCACCGCTACAGTACCCTTAGCCCCTCCGCACGACCCTGCTCATGCGGCGACAGCTACGGGCAAGAAAAGAAAAACTCGCAAGGGGGCATCCAAAGACAAAGCCACCACACCCGCCCCCACTCACCCTCCACCCACCAAGCCTTGTGCCTTGTGTGATGGTATCGGTCATGCCACCCATACTTGTCCTGAATTGCCCCGTATCCAACCCATGGTTAAAGTCGCGTTCCCTGAATCTACGGTTCCTGAAACCTCTGTTTCTTCCTCATCCGTAGCTAAGAACCCAAAGAATCTTCGCAACAACCACCCCTGTGCTCTGTGTGGTGTCCATGGCCATTATTCCCACCATTTCCCTCACCTCACGCATTACCGAGCCTCTTTAGAGGTCATTCGCAAGTACGAAGTTGAACAAAGTCAATCCACCTCGCCCATCCTTGCTCAGTATGCGTCAATTTTACTTGAGGGTCCCCCGGCTACCATTGACATCCCTCCCCCTGATGTTGAGATTTCCGAATCTGCTGCTCCTCTCTTATACCTATCATCATCCGCACACCCCTCGGAGTGTATCCCCTCTGAATCCACTCCGTCTGTTTCGCTTGATCCCCCTTCCGCCACTTTTCCAGGCTCTTTATGTTTCGGCCATCTTCTTAATTGTTCCTCTGTCATTTCCCCTAATGACTCGTATGTGCACCTTTCTTCCTCTACTGATGATCTAGGTAGCTTTGCAGCCTCTTGTGGTTTCCACCACCTTTCCCTACCTTCCCATCATCCCGATACTCCCATCCGTATCTATGATGTACTTCGTAACATGAGTCCCTGCTTTTCCTCACTTTTCCCTTCTTGTGATGATATTCCCTCGACCCTCTCGTCCACTCATTCCCTTGGTTATGCCGATGGCGCTAGTCGCTATTCTCGAAACCTTGCCTCAGTCGCCTGGGCCATCTTTACCCCCTTGCATACCCTTGTTCTTGAAAATGGGATCTGCATTGGTACCGCCACCAATAATCAGGCCGAATATGATGCATTCCGTGGTCTCCTAGCTGACACTCTCTCCCATCACATCCTCCATCTGCACGTTAATTTAGATTCCCTGCTTATTGTCTTACAACTTAATGGCGTCTACCGTGTGCATAATCCTATTCTATTTAGACAATATTTACGTGTCAAACTTTTGATACGTGAATTTCGATTCATTACATTCAACCACATACCTAGAAGTCAAAATCACTACGTCGATCAAATCGCAAATCATGTTCTAGACTGGAATTTATGTCACATAAGACATAACATTTAACACCATCAACAAAATGCATATAAATCATCTATATCATATAACATGTGTTTTCATAGTCCACTACTTTGAAACATATGACATGCCCATAGCATGTTACACAAACGTAACTACAAAACTGGGGGGCACCACTTGCCCCTACAAAAACACTGGCGGGCACCACCTGCCCTATACCTAATCACTCCCTGGAGGATCCCGAGCCAACGGCTCTGCTCCCGCAGCTCATAGATCACGCACCGTCTGACCAACCATCGCCATGCGTCGCATGATACCTCGCCATTTCGAGGGTAGCCCAATACACAACTCTATGTATCAGTCGTCTAAATCCTGCCAACCACGCTCTGACACACCGGTCAGCAGTCCCTCACATCTACGACGGATTTCCTCCACCAGTGTGGCCATCTCCTCGTTCTATCCTGTCCTCGATCCACTTGCACCTGTCGCTCCTGCTGCAGCAGGTCATCCCATATATCCGGCTGGTTTTACCGGAGCTATATCTGCATTCCAAAAAAGTATAAGGATTAGCACGATGCATACTAGTCACAAACTTTAAAATGCACATAACAGATTAGTTGCTTGTCACTTACCATCGGGTCCCCATACTCGACCAGGTGGAAGTGACAAGTCCGAATCTCCCCAATAACTCATCCCACTATAGCGATAGTCATCTATGTATAACGGCATCTAATCCCAATGGGCGAAGAACTCTGGTCGGAACACACGTTCGACCGCCCCTCCCCCTCCTCTACTTAGTAGTCGTCCCCACCGACGCATCCGGGGCTCTCTCGGACCCCCATTAGGCAACTGTGTACGAGGTCATAAGGTCGGGATCTTCTCAAACAAGAACAAGCACAATCCCGTCCCATACGCACAATCGTGATTCACTTGCCTCTTACATAGCGACAGCTGTCGTTTCAACGACACCAACATCATCTAGGCCCACCCATGGTAGGTTCCGCCCAACACACTCTCTACAATCATCATTTTCCCTCCAGTGATGTGATGGAATTCCTGGCTGCCCAAAATCCGCAACACTATTGCTGCCACTACCCGGGTCTCCAACCTCTCCAGATCCCCAATCGTTATTTGAGTCCCTTTGAATCGGATGCCCGGTCGACAATGTCACTCAAAAAACTCCATAATGTTACACCCCCATGGTAACACGGGCTGCGTATTCCCCACCATCCCCAATGGTGGGAGACCAGTCAAGAAATAAAGATCCTGGACCGTCAAATCGATCCTGTGCCCCTGCACTATAAACACCTCATGATTCGGGTCCCAATAGCTGATAATCCGAGCCAACAAGGGCTCCCCAGCTCTCATCAACGGGTTCTCCAAAAATTTCAGAACCCCAAATCTAGCTAGTGCACGACGGACACCCTAATCCGCTTGGATTTCCGTCCGCAATGTACCTAAGTTTCTCTCTCTCCATTTGATCAGTATATCTGCTATATCTGCACAAAAAAATCATTTTTTCAGTCTACAGATCCACAAAACTGCATCTATTCACACCAAAATTGAATCTCAGCCCAAAACAACACTGAAATCACCTCCTTCTCACAGGTCGCACTTTTCAGCAAAAACTTGGGCTAGGTCGCACTTTTCAGGCCCAAACTTGCGTCCCAGGTTGCAGTTTTTGCCCCAAAAAGTGCGACCCGGCCATGAGGAAGAAGTAGGGGCAGTTAATGAGATTTTAGGCCCTAATCTGAACTTTGAATCCATCAAAAACAAAGAGTAGGATTAGACCTCTTACCTGCAACTGACGAATCACGATTCCAACGGTCAGTTTGTCCGATACGATCACCGCAAGATTTAGGGCTTTCTCTCCTCTCCACATTCACCACAGCTACACAAGCAAATGAATCATTTTGGAGGGAAAATGCCTTATTAGAAGAAAAACCCTTGTTTTTTCTTTCGCCAGCTGTGACCAAACCGTAGCCCCATTTGAAAAACCGTATGCACTGTTGGAAAGCTCTCACCGAGCACTCAAATGGGTCTTTGTTAGTTTTTCATGTTTTGATACTTCACCACGACACATTTTGTCCATGAAGGATCTTTTCATCCCTTCTCAAAATCGAATTTCTTCACTTACCACACTTGTACCAGGGGCACCACTTTGCCTCCTTACTTGTCTTTGTTTGTGTTGATTTTCGTCATGAGCTACCCTACTGTACTCATGCTTTTATGGTCCCCCATTGGACCTTCACTGCATGGCAGCACCATCGAGTTGCCCTTGTCTAGAGCATCCGCATTGATTCATCATCAGTCATGGAGTCTATCTCGCGTCCCTATCCTTCATTGCTTGGTCCCTCTCTCGTGTTGCATATTATGGCCTCCAGTCCCATTGTCCCCTATCCCTCATGATATTATGTCAGTCACTGCCAAGCCATTCATGTCCTTTATGCTCTAACAAGGGAAGTCGTCCATCCACTACTCGGTATCCCTCATTTCATCATCATCATTAGTGTCCATCTGTTCGTCGCTCCACTATTTTCTCTCATGCCTCAGTTGGGGTTCCCTTATTGCCTCACCTATGGCGGACCTACTTATGTCGACATCAGCTCATTTACTCCAGAAGTCAGGTCTAGAGGGCAGTGTTCCTTGGTTCGAGCTCTTTTCAGCGTGATCATGATCTACACACTTGATGGTTCAGTGATGCAGCAGCAACTATTGGTGATACCCGGGTGTGTGTGAGATGTCTCAACCCTCATGAGGGGGCGGCCCTGCAGGTAGCCCCCCCACATACTCGGATGACTTCTTCATTCTAGCCCTTGATGCAGCTCCTCCTATTTGATGATATTGGCCTCAGTCGCTTGCAGAGCCTCTTCGATCTGCATGTATCAGTCCGATTTCGCGAGCCCTTCCCCGTGTGTAGGGGGCATTTGGGTGTATTTATATCTCATGTACTACAAAATTATTATATAAGTCCTGACGATTATTCCAGGCATAGCATGTATGTGGGATTCATCATTCTCGTTTTCTGGCTCATGTTTAGGCAAACACTTGTTTTACTATTGCGTTCCGTGGTTTTCCGGGCGCTTTATTGTGTGTACTATTGTCTCGGTGGGCATAGGTATGCCTCCCTCGCCACCTTTAGCACAGGTACCACTTCATGCACTAGAGACTTGTTGCACCTGTAAGTCTCAGCTCCTCCGGGTCTAGTCCTTTAGCACTTTCGACTACTTTACATTCCTCTCTCTCACTTTCCTTTCGTCATCTAGTGATTGAGTTCTTACAACGTACTTCGGTCATACGATTTGCTCCTAACACTCGTACATTGGGGGGAAATGTGTTACACCATTTTTTGGTCATCTAACTTATTATTATTAGATGAACCCAAGTACACCATGTAAGACCAATTTTTAAATAAATTGCTTTCACACATTATCTATATTGCATGGTCATATTTAACCCAAAACAAAGAGTAAATTAGATAAATCATTATTTATTTAATTATTTCCTAGGAATAAGTTATTTAAATCATTATTTAAATAATATTCCTAGTTAAATTTGACTAAATCATTTTTAAATAATTAAATAAATCATTATTTATTTAATTATAATCCCACCATCTCCCTAAAATAATAAATAAATCATTTATTTATTTATTGTTTATAAATAAAGGAATTGACCCAAGTCAAAAGACCTTTTCCCTCCAACAAATGTAATAAAATATTCCTAAAGGGTGATTCTAGAATTTGATTAATAATATTTTATTCATGCACCGAGTTCTAGAACACCCCAATATTTTGTTATAAATAGAAGGGTTTTCCCCATTCATTAGTCACCTTCATTGCATCAGATCACTCTGGATCTACTCTTGGTCACCATTTTCCATTTTGCTTTATGAACTCCCATTGAGTTCCATGTTCGTTTTTCTACACCAATAAGAGAGAGGAATTTTAGATCTAAAACACTGAGGACTTCCAAGAACCCATCCCACTGAGGAGAACCGGAAAACACCTTTCTTGTTTTCCTCTCAGGTGCCCCATTCTTTAATATAATATAAATCATTTTTTTAAACACTTTGTTCTTGTCTTGTCTATTGGATGCATGAAGCCATATTATATTTTATCTGCTTAATGTCTTTTTGTGCTTAGATCTGAATTTGTGCAGCAGACTTAAAGATATTTTTTAGCCATAATCAATGTTAGCGCTATTTGTTATGCGTAGCTAAAGTGATATTTTACGACGAAAGATTCATACTAACAATTGGTGACTCCACTGGGGTTTTATTTTACGACCACTTTCGTTTTATCTATTCCTGCATATCCAGTTGTTTTAGACCCTAGGGTTTCTCTTCCATTTTCTGTTTTCCCTATTTTTATGGTGTTTTTCACCCCTAAAATCCTCAAATAGTCAAATTTTTAACTTCTGTGTGTTTCTGGCCTTATTGCGCAGGTGACAGACATCAGCCGCAGCTGAGACGACAAAATTTTCTGAAATCTGCCGCCGAGACAGCCAGATCTGCAGGTCGCACTTATCGGCCCAAAAAGTGCGACCTGAGCTTGAGGACGCACTTTTCTGCCCCAAACCTGCAACCCGGACTGAAAACAGGTCAAAACCTGCGACCTTCACTTTTTCTGCAAAATTTTCAGCACTTTTTCTGGGTTTGTCTGAAGCTTCTGCCAGGGTTTTCCAGCCTCCGTCTCTGCCCGTTTAGACCTGTTTCTGATCTGATTTACTCAAATAAGAGGGAATCTTGCCCCTTAGGGCTCTAGTACCCTCCACTTTTTGTGGGAGTGTCTTCGTTGTTTCAGACATCTGAATTTTCTAAGTTTCAGCCTTATTTTTCTCAGATCTGATCCCTCCTTTTCAGATCCCTTTAGATCAGCTATTCTCCCTCTCAAATCACCTCATATCATTTTGTTTGGGTTCCTTTCCACAGCCACCGCCTTGTCTCTTCTATTTTTAGCTGATCTCCCCCTTTTTCGCAGCAACCTTGCCTCTACTTCTTTGTTGTCCTCTGCACCACTTTTCAGCAGATTTCTCCTTTAGATCCCAGTCCCCCCCTGACATTAGATCTATTGGCCTCCTTTTTGCGTGCTTGGCTTAGGTTTTCCCTCTTATAGACTAGTTTTGAGAGACCCGCCTCCTTGGGTTACATTGATGCATTAGTAGCTGTTAATTTTCTATTCTTTTCGCTTTATTTACTGCAGATTTCTTTTCAGTTACACAACACACCTTTTCTTTTACTCTCAAAACGTCTGGGTTTAAATAATTAAAATTAACGCATGCCACACACTGACCCTAAGTGAAGAAGCGTCTGGTTAACACCACCTGGCAAAGACTTTAAAATTAATTGTCACTGCACCTCTCTACCCTTGACCTCACTTGATTTTGTCCCTCCATGCACTTGTCGATTTTCTTCTTCCCGTCATCATTGTGCCTCCAAGGCGCCTCTCTCGGAGACTTCTTGGCCTTCACCCTCAGTTTCCACTTGGTCGACTTCCTCCTTCCCGTCGCCATCGAGAAAGTCCCCCCCCCCGAGTCCGCACTTTGACTCTTCCTCTAATTGTTCGGGTTCTCCCCCTCCTCTTGGTTCCCCCCCTGTTACCTTCACCATGTCTAGTTCCGGACCTAGCCCTAACCCCAGTTCTACTGCTGGGTCCGTGTCCAGTGGAACCCCTACGAGACCTACCTCGACTGCCCCATTACTCCCTTATATGGCTAGCCTCAGTCTCCCTGATTTCAATCAGCTGATTAATGATCCTATTCGCCACGATGTTAGTTGGCCTGCTATGCCAACCAAGCTCCCCCTCCGACATTCCCAAATTCGAAGGCCTTGCTAGCGAAGATCCCTCTAACCATATCCGATCTTTCCACATGTGGTGTTCCTCCAATTCCATCACCGATGACTCCATCCGTCTTCGTTTGTTCCAACGCACGCTCACCGGCGAAGCTTCCAAATGGTATGTTGATCAAGCCACCTCTTCCCATACCACCTTTGCGACCATTTCCCAAGCCTTTCTATCTTATTTCTAGCTCCCCCTCTGATACGACACTGGTACTGAACTCTTAACTTCTTTTCATCAATCCTCTTTGACCCACCTTTCCGCTCATGTCCAGGAATGGCGGCGAAGACGGAGCTTGTGTCGTGCTCCCCCCTTTGAAGATCAGGTTTACATGGACTGGTTCCTTCACTCTCTCTTACCTCCCATTGGCAAAGATGTCGCATCCCATTTTCCCCAAACCGAAGAAGCCGCCCTCTAAATAGCCTTAAAGTATGACCTTAACTACGCCCAATATGGTTATGTTTATACCGTCCTCCCTGACCTTCCCAAACCCGATGGCCCTAATGACTCGAGGGCATCTCACCCTGCCGACGGTATCGTTGGAGCCCTGTCACATACCTCTGCCCAACCTCTTCTGGGCCATGTTTTTCCTCCAAGGGCCAGCCCCTCCAGCGTTCTTTCACCTCCAGGTAGCATGTATTCAATCTATGGCATGCCTCCTCCTTTTTCACACCCTCCTGCTTACCTTACTACTGCCCACCCTACCCCTTATCCATATCTGCAACCTAGTGTCCCAGCTCCTCCAGCATTTGGACCTCCCACTCCCTTGCCTTTTCCACCCCCGCAACCGCACTTCCTACCCACTCCAGGGCAAGTATTTGCACAGCAGGGGGGACCTCATTTTCCTCCTTCTCAAAGAAGGAGAAGAGGCAATCAATCTGCTTCTAGTAATCGTGGACCCAATCCTTCAAGTATTGATCCCCACACTGCCAACCAGCCACAAGGTTCTCCGCCCAAGCCGCACAGACCACTTCGCACCAATAAGCCTTGTTCGTGTTGCGGTGTCTATGGTCACTACACTCACGATTGTCTATTATTACCACAAATGCGGCAGATGTGGGATTCTCAGGGCACCATGCAGGGACAACAGTCCTCCCCTCCCTCCCCAACTACTTCTCAACCCGTTGTGTTTACTGATCCTTTCCCTCAACAAGGATTTGTGGCCACTCAACCCCCTCATGCCCCAGTAACCACTCAACCTTCCCCTTCTGGTTCCTCTGATTACCAGATTCTCATGATGGCCTCTGACCCACCTCTCACTGTCGACCTCAACCTTCAAACTTGGTCACGTCAGTATTCCAAAACTTCCGTTCCATCTATCTCCGAGTCTCCATCGTCAGGTCCTACAGAGCCTCTATCGACACCCAATGGTCCCTTGCAACTCCCTCTGCCCAAAGCCGAGTTTCATCCCAAACCTCCTAAGGGACCATTACGCTGAAATGTTGCCTCTGGTCGGGCTGCCCATTCATACAGCATAGTAGATGATCTGGCCCAATCTCATGCTTCCATTTCAACACTAGAACTCCTCCAGTCGTGTCCTTCTCAAAAGAGGGCTCTACTATCTTCCGTGGGTGCTGTAGATCCTGCTGATGACCAATTGATTGTTTTCGACGCCCGTAAGTCAGAACATCCCCCTCTTCCTCCTTCGGTTGCTTTCCAAATCCCAGTCAAAATCCGTAACACCAATGTTGCTCGGTGTATTATTGATGAGGGGGCATCTACCTGCGTCATGTCCGCTTCGGTTTGGAAACAACTCGGATCCCCTGAACTGGCCCCTTCCACCACCACCCTTCGTGCGTGGGATGGCCATGCCTCCTAGTCCATTGGCCTATTTCGTAACTGTCCTATCACCCTTGCTGGCAAGACTGTTTGTGTTGACGCTGAAGTTATCGACGCCCCTCTTGACTACAACATCCTTTTGGGGCCTAGTTACACCTATGCCATGTTAGACGTCCCGTCCACAGTCCATCGCAAGATGTTTTTCCCTCATAATGTCAAAATCGTCACCATTGACCAGTTGTCGTATCATGAACCTAACTCTCATACCTCCCTTGAGTCCACCATCTCCACTGTCGCCAATATGCAAAATGTTGATTCTTTGACCAGTGTTTCTCCTGGCATCTACAAAGACTCCTCTTTGCTTGGAACCTTTCCAGGTCCTCCCCCTCCTCCTGTCTCTGATCCTAACTTAGCGAATGTTTGCATGATGCAATCATCTCAGGCTACCCTTCCGCAACCTGCTTCGGCTAGTCAGCAACCTCAACCTCATCCGCCGCACCCTTCTCCTAGCCCTTCGCCTCAGCTGATTCAACCTCTCCCACTGGGCCCTCCCCCTCCCCCTCACACTCTAGAACCTCCTTACCCTCTCAAGTCGGTTCCCTTAGGCCTCCACCATTTAGGAGCAGTCCCACCTGGCCATTACTCCGCTGGTCAAATCCCTTTCCTTGTTCCCCCCCTGGAATCTATTCGGTTCCTGTCATGGCCACCCTTTCCCTACCTAATTTAACCTTGGGAATACCAGTATGGTATCTTACTCCGCCAACCAAGACCCCTCCAGGCCACCCTAAACCATACATTGTTATGACACCAGTTCAACTGATTCCCGTTGCTCCTTCCACTGCTACAGTACCCCTAACCCCTCCGCACGACCCTCCTCATGCGGCGACAGCTACAGGCAAGAAAAGAAAAACTCGCAAGGGAGCATCCAAAGACAAAGCCACCACACCCACCCCCACTCACCCTCCACCCGCCAAGCCTTGTGCCTTGTGTGATGGTATCGGTCACGCCACCGATACTTGTCCTGAATTGCCCCATATCCAACCCATGGTCAAAGTCACGTTCCCTGAATCTACGGTCCCTGAAACCTCTATTTCTTCCTCATCCATAGCTAAGAACCCAAAGAATCTTCGCACCAACCACCCCTGTGCTCTGTGTGGTGTCCATGGCCATTATTCCCACCATTTCCCTCACCTCACGCATTACCGAGCCTCTTTAGGGGTCATTCGCAAGTACGAAGTTGAACAAAATCAATCCGCCTCGCCCATCCTTGCTCAGTATGCGTCAAGTTTACTTGAGGATCCTCGAATACCATTGACATCCCTCCCCCTGATGTTGAGATGTCCGAATCTACTGCTCCTCTCTTATACCTATCATCATCCGCACACCCCTCGAAGTACATCCCCTCTGAATCCACTCTGTCTGTTTCGCTTGATCCCCCTTCCGCCACTTTTCCGGGCTCTTTATGTTTCGACCATCTTCTTACTTGTTCCTCTATCATTTCCCCTAATGACCCGTATGTGCACCTTTCTTCCTCTACTGATGATCTAGGTAGCTTTACAGCCTCTTATGGTTTCCACCACCTTTCCCTACCTTCCCATCATCCCGATACTCCCATCCATATCTATGATGTACTTCGCAACATGAGTCCCTGATTTTCCTCACTTTTCTTGTCTTGTGATGATATTCCCTCGACCCTCTCATCCACTCATTCCCTTGGTTATGCCGATGGCGCCATTCGCTATTCTCGAAACCTTGCCTCAGCCGCCTGGGCCATCTTTACCCCCTTGCATACCCTTGTTCTTGCAAATGGGATCTGCATTGGTACCACCACCAATAATCAGGCCGAATATGATGCAGTCTGTGGTCTCCTAGCTGACACTCTCTCCCATCACATCCTCCATCTACACGTTTATTTAGATTTCCTGCTTATTGTCTTACAACTTTATGGCTTCTACCATGTGCATAATCCTATTCTATTTAGACAATATTTACGGGTCAAACTTTTGATACGTGAATTTCGATTCATTACATTCAACCACATACCTAGAAGTCAAAATCACTACGTCGATCAAATCGCAAATCATGTTCTAGACTGGCATTTATCACACATAAGACATAAATTTTAACACCATCAACAAAATGCATATAAATCATCTATATCATATAACATGTGTTTTCAGAGTCCACTACTTTGAAACATATGACATGCCCATAGCATGTTACACAAACGTAACTACAAAACTAGGGGGCACCACTTGCCCCTACAAAAACACTGGGGGGCACCACCTGCCCTATACTTAATCACTCCCTGGAGGATCCCGAGCCAACGGCTCTGCTCCCGCAGCTCATAGATCACGCACCGTCTAACCGACCATTGCCATGCGTCGTATGATACCTCGCCATTCCGAGGGTAGCCCAATACACAACTCTATGTATCAGTCGTCTAAATCCTGCCAACCACGCTCCGACACACCGTTCAGCAGTCCCTCACATCTACGATGGATTTCCTCCACCAGTGTGGCCATCTCCTCGTTCTATCCTGTCCTCGATCCACTTGCACCTGTTGCTCCTACTGCGGCATGTCATCCCATATATCCGGCTGCTTTTACCGGAGCTATATCTGCAATCCAAAAAAGTATAAGGATTAGCACCATGCATACTAGTCACAAACTTTAAAATGCACATAACATATTAGTTGCTTGTCACTTACCATCGGGTCCCCATACTCGACCAGGTGGAAGCGACAAGTCCGGATCTCCCCAATAACTCATCCCACTATAGGGATAGTCGTCTATGTATAATGGCATCTAATCCCAATGGGTGAAGAACTCTGGTCAAAACACATGTCTGATCACCCCTCCCCCCCCTCTACTCAGTAGTCATCCCCACCGACGCATCCGAGGCTCTCTCGGACCCCCATTAGGCAACTGTATACGAGGTCGTAAGGTCAGGATATTCTCAAAGAAGAACAAGCACAATCCCGTCCCATACGCACAATCGTGATTCACTTGCCGCTTACATAGCGACAACTGTCGTTTCAACGACACCAACATCATCTAGGCCCACCCATAGTAGGTCCCGCCCAACACACTCTCTACAATCATCATCTGCCCTCCAGTGATGTGATGGAATTCCTAGCTGCCCAAAATCCGCAACACTGCTGCTGCCACTACCCGGGTCTCCAACCTCTCCAGATCCCCAATCTTTATCTGAGTCCCCTTGACTCAGATGCCTGGTCGACAATGTCACTCAACAAACTCCATAATGTTACGCCCCCGTGGTAACACGGGTTGCGTATTCCCCACCATCCCCAATGGTGGGAGACCAGTCAAGAAATAAAGATCCTGGACCGTCAGCTCGATCCTGTGCCCCTACACTATAAACGCCTCATGATCCGGGTCCCAATAGCTGATAATTCGGGCCAACAAGGGCTCCTCAGCTCTCATCAACGAGTTCTCAAAAAATTTCAGAACCCCAAATCTAGCCAGTGCACGACGAACACCCTAATCCGCTTGGATTTCCGTCTGCAATGTACCTAAGTCTCTCTCTCTCCATTTGATCAGTATATCTGCCATATCTTCACAAAAACATCATTTTGTCAGTCTACAGATCCACAAAACTGCATCTATTCACACCAAAACTGAATCTCAGCCCAAAACAACACTAAAATCACCTCCTTCTCACAGGTCGCACTTTTCAGCAAAAAATTGGGCCAGGTCGCACTTTTCAGGCCCAAACTTGCGTCCTAGGTCGCAGTTTTTGCCCCAAAAAGTGTGACCCGGCCGTGAGGAAGAAGTAGGGGCAGTTACTGAGATTTCAGGCCCTAATTTGAACTTTGAATCCATCAAAAACAAAGAGTAGGATTAGACCTCTTACCTGCAACTGACGAATCACGATTCCAACGGTCGGTTTGTCCAATACGATCGCCGCAAGATTTAGGGCCTTCTCTCCTCTCCACATTCACCACAGCTACACAAGCAAATGAATGATTTTGGAGGGAAAATGCCTTATTAGAAGAAAAACCCCTATTTTTTCTTTCGCCAGCTGCGACCAAACCGTAGCTTCGTTTGACAAACCATATGCACCGTTGGAAATCTCTCACTGAGCACTCAAATGGGTGTTTGTTAGTTTTTCATGTTTTGATACTTCACTAGGACAAATTTTGTCCATGAAGGATCTTTTCATCCCTTCTCAAAATCGAATTTCTTCACTTACCACACTTATACCAGGGGCACCACTTTGCCTCCTTACTTGTCTTTGTTTGTGTTGATTTTCGTCATGAGCTACCCTATTGTACTCATGCTTTTATGGTCCCCCATTGAACCTTCACTGCATGGCAGCACCATCGAGTTGCCCTTGTCTAGAGCATCCGTGTTGATTCATCATCAGTCATGGAGTCTATCTCACGTCCCTATCCTTCATTGCTTGGTCCCTCTCTCGTGTTGCATATTATGGCCTTCAGTCCCATTGTCCCCTATCCCTCATGATATTATGTCAGTCGTTGCCAAGCCATTCATGTCCTTTATGCTCTAACAAGGGAAGTCGTCCATCCACTACTCGGTATCCCTCATTTCATCATCATCATTAGTGTCTGTCTGTTCGTCGCTCCACTATTTTCTCTCATGCCTCAGTTGGGGTTCCCTTATTGCCTCACCTATGGCGGACCTGCTTCTGTCGACATCAGCTCATTTACTCCAGAAGTCAGGTCTAGAGGGCAGTGTTCCTTGGTTCGAGCTCTTTTCAGCCTGATCGTGATCTACACACTTGATGGTTCAGTGATGCAGCAGCAGCTATTGGTGATACCCGGGTGTGTGTGAGATGTCTCAACCCTCATGAGGGGGTGGCCCTACAGGTAGCCCCGCCACATACCCGGATGACTTCTTCATTCCATCCCTTGATGTAGCTCCTCCTAGTTGATGATATCGGCCTCAGTCGCTTGCAGAGCCTCTTCGATCTGCATGTATTAGTCCGATTTTGTGAGCCCTTCCCCGTGTGTAGGGGGCATTTGGGTGTATTTATATCTCATGTACTACAAAATTATTGTATAAGTCCTGACAATTATTCCAGGCATAACATGTATGTGGGATTCATCATTCTCATTTTCTGGCTCATGTTTAGGTCAACACTTGTTTTACTATTGCGTTCTGTGGTTTTCTGGGCGCTTTATTGTGTGTACTATTGTCTCGGTGGGCATAGGTATGCCTCCCCCGCCACCTTTAGCACAGGTACCACTTCATACAGTAGAGACTTGTTACACCTGTAAGTCTCATCTCCTCCAGGTCTATTCCTTTAGCACTTTTGACTGCATTACATTCCTCTCTCTCACTTTCCTTCATCATCTAGTGATTGAGTTCTTACAACGTACTTTGGTCATACGATTTTCTCCTAACACTCGTACGTTGGGGGGAAATCTGTTACACCATTTTTTTGGTCATCTAGCCTATTATCATTAGATGAACCCAAGTACACCATGTAAGACCAATTTTACCCTAAGTAAAATTTCTTTCACCACATTTATCTATATTGCATGGTCATATTTAACCCAAAACAAGGAAATCAATTAGATAAATCATTATTTATTTGATTATTTCCTAAGAATAAGTTATTTAAATCATTATTTAAATAATATTCTTAGTTAAATTTGACTAAATCAAATATAAATAATTAAATAAACCATTATTTATTTAATTATATTCCCTTCATTTCCCTTAAATAATAAATAAATCATTTATTTATTTGTTATTTACAAATAAAGGAATTGACCCAAGTCAAAAACCCTTTTCCCTCCAACAAATATAATAAAATATTCCTAAAGGGTGATTCTAGAAATTGATTAATAATATTTTATTCATGCACCGAGTTCTAGAACACCCCAATATTTTGTTATAAATAGAAGGGTTTTCCCCATTCATTAGTCACCTTCATTGCATTAGATCACTTTGGATCTACTCTTGGTCACCATTTTCCATTTTTCTTTATGAACTCCCATTGAGTTCCATTTTTGTTTTTCTACACCAATAAGAGAGGAATTTTAGATCTGAAACACTGAGGACTTCCAAGAACCCATCCCACTGAGGAGAACCGGAAAACACCTTTCTTGTTTTCCTCTCAGGTGCCCCATTCTTTAATATAATATAAATCATTCTTTTAAACAATTTGTTCTTGTCCTGTCTATTGGATGCATGGAGCCATATTATATTTTATCTGCTTAATGTCTTTTTGTGCTTAGATCTGAATTTGTGCAGCAGACTTAAAGATATTTTGCAGCCATAATCGATGTTAGGGCTATTTTTTATGCGTAGCTAAAGTGATCTTTTACGACGAAAGATTCATACTAACAGTAAATATTGCAACAATTTGGTTTATAAATCTCCATAAGCATTATTTTTTTTCTTTTCAGCATTTTATTGGGTACAAGTGCACCGAGGATGGCGCTCCCCTAAGGGGGAGGGGTTTGTAACAATCTCAGGTTTAAAATTCAAGTAATAAAATTTAATAAAGGTAAAATAAGACCAGAGGCAAGGGCTACTTATTCTAAGCTAAATGTTGGGAAAAATATCCTAATGGGCATCACTTGTTGTGAATGTGGCCAAGGAAATTGGCAAAGGAAATGGCTAAGGCTTTGGAAAGACAAAAAGGTATTTTTCGAATTTTATTTATGAAAATAAAAGACATTAGGAGAAAATGAAGGTGAAAGGTCACAGGTTGCATATAAGGAGGAAAATGAAGGAAAATAATGAAAAATTGAAGAAATTAGAGGTTTGATTAATAAAAAGAACTTAGAGCATTAGTTGGTAGCCTTTTTTTAATTTAGTTTGAGAATTTGTCTCAATGAGGAGAAGAGCACCAAGAGTAGAAGGAAAGCAAGCAAGCAAGCAAAGGAAGGACAAGGAAAGGAAAGGAAAAGCAAAGAAGGACAAGGAAAGCAAAGGAAGGAAAGGATCAATCAAATTCAGCGGGAATACTTGTAGGTAACAAGTTGAATGTATGATTTCCTAGCTGGTTTTGACATGCATGGTGTTGATCATAATTCGTTTCCTATAAAATTTCAGAGGCAATCTGGCTCAGAGCTCTCAGATTCCCCCTTTCAGCCTTGGAAAATCATTTTTGTGTCTATCGTTGCCATTTCCTGCCTCCAAAACTCATTATCAAAGGCTGGAAATTCATATTTGAAAATATTCAAGGCATAGCTCCTTCGGCCCTAGCCCCTCTGTTCTTTTTCTCCATGTAACCTGGGCACTAGACCGAGTGCTAAAACAGGAGGCGCTTATCATGTATGTATATCAGGCGCGCCCTCGGCCGTTGATCTGTACAGATCGAACATCATCCGCAATCCCCCATTCATTGCCCAAAACCGCATCTCAGCCATCCGATCTAACTGTGAAAATCAACGGTTCACGATGCGCATGTCCTGGTGGTCCCCGCGCCCAAAACACTGTTCAAAACCAGGTGGTTTATATCGCACTGCTTTTTAGCGGCAGGCGGTATTCTTCAAAACAGAGTGATTCCACTCATTCCCCGCCGCGTGTCTCCGTGTACAGCCCCAAAACCGCTCTCCATCGTGCATTATCGTTCGATCGAAGTCACGCAGTGATATTCATCACAGCCGTCCAATCTTAGGGCCTTCATCCAACGACCGTCGCGCTCCGAAGCTGCATGAGGTTTAACCATAATAAAATTACGTCCCAAGCCCACTGTCCATCGCCCCCGACACTCTTTCAATCGTCGATCTCCTCCTGAGATCGGACGGCCAAGATTTCATCATCCCCGTTGTTGACCCGGTCTTCCTCCACGTCATCATCCCCACGTGTTTATTGCATTTCTTCCTCCGTCATTTATACATTACATGCATATGCTTATTTTAATGTTCCGCATTATAAACTCTGGCCAGCCCTTCCGCCATTATTTCCACTTCATTTTCTTCGTCACCACCCTGCATGTTTCTGCCGCTTCATCACGTTGCTCTGTTACTCAGTCTCTTCCATTGCATTGCCGTCCCCCATGCATTTGTTTTCTTCACAGCTTTGTGTGTTTTGCAGGTTGACAGCGACGAAGAATTATCATAATTTTCCGCATCCATTACAAGAGTCGAGCACACGTCAAAGGACCATTTTTTAGAGCAGAATTATGAAGAAAGTCCTCGGAAGCCAAATCGACAAGACTTCAATTAAAGGAGTAGGGTTAAAATTTGTCAAACCCTGTAGGGACATTCAAGGCGCCGATTTCACAGATGAGAACATTAATGGAACAGTAAAGGAAGATCAGTGGATGTTGGAGGAATTCAATGTTCGGCGTTGAAGACTTTAAAGCTTAAATCAGGAATGGGAAGGCAGAGAGTACAATGCACATAAAATAATTCCCTCAAGTTTTACTCTAGCAGAGTTTTCTTTCCAGGAAAGGATGGATGTTTATGGGATTTTACTGCTTTGTCGTGTCCCTGGAGAGATTTCTACTCAGTGCATTTATTCTAGTTAGCAGGCCACAGAGTACAAACATCACAGCATAGTCATTCAGCAGTATGGGCTCGAATGTTTCTGCCATTTTGATTTAATTATGCAAATTAAATGTTCATCACCTACCTCTCTCACTAGGTTTTTGGTTTCTCCTATAAAAACCATGAAGAAACGCATTGTAAGGGTTCCAGATTTTATCAGAAAAATTATGCAGTGAAAGGCTTTTTGCATACATTTTGTAAAATTCTTGTATGAAGGCTCAGAGCCCATAGGGTCTCAGTGAGGAGGAGTTCTATCTATCAAAGAGGATTCTGGTCTTTGGTATTTCACAGTCTGTAACTTTCTTTATTTGTGTTATATTAATAGAATACCTCATTTCATCCATCTTTATTGTATCATGTTTTGGAATGCGAGTGGCTCACTAATATTTAGTATGGATTCATCCTAGTTGATGCCCATCCCCGGATCAGTCAAGCACTTTAAATTTGGCTCATGCATGATATTCTGTTCCATTATTCAGCTAACCATACTTCTACTATATTAGTTGCTTTGGGAGGGTGCTTTTAAAATGCTATTATCATGTATGGATTCTTAGATTGGTAAGCCCATGCATGGTGGTATTGTATATCTGGGTATCAGCTCAAGGTTAACTAGTATCTTCTCAATATTTCTTTCACTACATACACCTTCTGATAATTTAGGTCTGTGAAGTATTTCTGAATCGACCCGCTTTGCAGTAAACTGTCTCTGAATTGTCTGTTGCTTTTGTATTAGAGTTCTGCATCTTGCCTCTGCAGGATCTCTTTTCCTGTGTCAGTTTCTGAGAGTTTGGTCCCATTCTATTTTATTTCCCTGTTTACAGGAGATAGCATGTGATATGAAGCTGACAACTTCATACATTATATTATATGCTCCTTGCTATGCTAAGATGTTCTAGGCACTGGTCCATCACAACTCTAGGCTGTCTCTAGGAGCAACAACACATGGTATGTTCATGTTGGTATTTGGTTATTTTGTTGTCATTGAAATGGATTTTATCGGGTTTCGACACTGGATTTTAGCCTAGCCTTTCTATTTTCGGATAGCCATGGTGTGATGGGATTGTTCTTAGTTTGATTTTTTAATTGCCGAAAGATTTTGGATCCGGGTGAGGTGGTCTCAAGACAATTACCAAAGGCCTAAGAATCCCTTGACTAGTAATGGCGGGATACACGGTAGAAATTTTGAGGCATCCAAGCTCGGTTTGGTTTTGTGATCTCGTCATCGGTTTAGGTGAGATCACGGTATGGAGAGGGTTGAGGTGGTTTAACCTATGGATTCCATTCATTTTCTTTGGATTGGTTTATCCCATGAGAGCCCACATTAAATCTTGGAATATGGCACGGGCGTGATTGGCTAAAAGAAATAATTTGGTTCAGCCAATTTATGGTTGGGTGGAACATGGAAGTCTCGAACCCAATCAGCATTTACCTATGTTTAATAAAATCTAAGTTTATCTTGCTTTAGATAAGGAAATGTATTGGTTATTATGTGGCTTTAATGGTTGTTCTCTTATCGTTATTTATCTGGTTATATGATGGTTATGAGAAAGGTTTTATGACAGGTCTTAGTCATGGATATTTTCATGTTTTTACTTGTAACTGAGTGAATAATGAATGCAAGAACTACTTTGTGTTATGACAACTAATGTGAGAAGATAGTGGCCCTTCTTGTTAAACCTCAAATAATTTTTCAGTCCCTTATGTTCAGACTTGCATTCATGACCTGTAGGTTGCATATTCATGAATTGTTTGACAGAATGTTAATCTCGTTTGGGGATGGTTAGGTCAAGTCTTGGTTTTATTTTTTTCTTTACAAGCATTGTTTCTATGTCATTTATCTTCTCTGGAAGTTTCACTGAGTTCTAGGCAAAGACCTGAGTTCTGGCACCGAAAAAGTGGCACAAAATTCAAAGTTGCTAGTATAAAAATTAGCAGAAAAGTCCGTAGTCGCATGGAAGCAAGCTTATGAGTGTTGAAATTTGATGACTAAAATGTTTCCTGCAATCCCAACTCGGTTTAAATTTCACCTTATCAGTCCCATTTAGTTAAATCCCCTTTCCCATAAAATTACATTCAACATATAGAATTTTGGAAATTAAATTATCATATTAAAACACATGGAACTCTCAACACATATTGAAAATAAATATGGACATAAACCTACCAACAACACATAAAAAAATACACAAATTTTTGGTCAACTTAGACCCAGGTAAAACCCCTTTAATCTTCTCTGGGGAAAACCTGTTAGAGAACTCTTCAAATTTATTATCTTTCAAGTTCAGGAAAAGTACAATTGCACTAAAAAAAAAAATGCAACTTACCTCTTCAGCACAAAACTCCTTGAAAATTGTGCCCACTTTGCCTCAATTTCTATGCCCACTTGAAGCTGAAATGTATTGTATGGACGCAGACTATACTGTATGGATCCCGTTCGGACTGTACGAATATTTTGTCAATTATTGTTTTTTTGCTCAAAAAATTCTCTCAAACTGTGTGCATCTCACAATATTAAATGTTAAGTATGAGGGGTTTCCGCAGTGCATTATATTAGGTATCATTTTTGGGATTCAACTGCATTAATTTACTTAAAATACTAAGAGTAAAGGGATCTCTTATTGAATGGTTCATGAGGCACAATACTTGCTAAGGTTTTTCAAATGGGGTAGCAAGCTAAGTGGGCATGATTGTGGGGAAAAATCCACAGTTAAGTGCGCTTGAGCTAGAGGAGTTCTGGGATGGGTGACCTCCCGGGAAGTCCTGGTTACTGGGTGCAAGCCCCAGAAGTGATGATTGATGCTATGTGATTCTTTTGACTAGTTTCAATCACACTTCTTCACCCCTGTGAGCATCACCCGATGCAATGAGTGCTAAGTGGACTATTCAAAAATCATGAGAAAATAGTCAGTTACGACTACCTCTCATGGAAATGGTCATAGATGAATGACTAAATTAACGTAGTTGAATCGCAAAAATTATATCTAATATTAAATGTTGTTCCTACTGTACCTTATTTTGTCCTATATGCCTTGATTTATGTGGCCAGCTTTTGCCCAAAAATCACTCATTCAACTTGCTACAACAAATTTCTCTTTCAGAACATTTCTCCAACCCTCAACCTCATTTCTCCAATCTACTCATGAATAATGAATGAATGTAGTCTCTCTTTTCTTTTCCCACTTTTGTTTCCCTAAATGACTTTTTGGCAACCCTAAGATCTAATGGCTCAGATTCATTTAGATCAAGGGATGATAATAAATGAGCATTTAATTCTCGCTTTTTATTTTTTAACTCACCGATTAAATAAAGTACCCCCATTATACTTTATGTCTAAAGTCACTTTTCACTTTATAATTTAGCAATGACTTTACCACTTATAAAGTCATTTTAACTTTATAATTTAACATTGACTTTACCACTTATAAAGTCACTTTCACTTCATAAAGTCACACTTAAGAAAATAATTATTTTGGACACTTTCCCTAGGTAGAGACTAACCCATGGGAAACCACTTGTCCAAGGTACATTAAAAATCAACAATGAGTGTGATTGGGAACCCATAGTCACGTGGAGGCCTTGGAAAGGGAGCGACTAGGGCTCTAGGCCAGAGAAAATGTGAGTTGTCTCAGGGGTTGGACACTTGGAGGGGTTGGGTTACTTGTAGAAAATTTGAATAACTGATATATTATTCACCGAGATTCTCCTGATCACACACTATTTTAGCTTCATGCATAATACAGAATCTCTTCTACTATTGATCATCACATGCAGAAACAAAATCAATTGCATGCATACATCAAAACCATAAACAAGCACACATATGAACACAGTATTTCATGGGAAAGATTAAAGCTCTAAACCCCAACTATCTGTCTATTATATGTCATGGAGATCATGTAATAATCATAGTACAAAATCTCCTCACAAGCTCTCATGCACACCCTCAATTGCTACACACTATCAAGCTAGATCTAGCAAAACACATGCTCCAATCTTTTGCCACTTGATAGCCAACCTCTATTGCATTATCAATGCTATGGGATGGCTTCATTAAATAGATAAACCACCTGGCTTGTATTGCGTAATCCTCATGGGCTTCTCCACCTATCTGTGTGTTGCAAATAGCAACAATATAGTCACAACTGATAGTTAACCTGCTCTTTCACCTATTTCTGCACTGGTCTCCACATAAACTATCCATGCACTGAAGTTAACTGATGCATTCTTTAGTTGATTAATGAGTTTATAATTAGTGAATTAATTAATAATTGATTCACACCACTCTCACTAATTGTATCAATTAGTTAAACTGAATACAAATAGCTCAACTATGTTTAGATTAGTTAAACTGAATACAACTCCACTAACTTCCTCAATCAACTCCACCAAACTCTGTCACATGAGTTCTATCTGAAGTATCCATGCAATAGCTCCACATAACCCTCAGGAATAGCGTAATTCCTTCTGTCAGCTCCTGTGCCACATCTGTGCACTTAACTGAAGTGCTCCAAGAGAATAAGATATTGTTTAGAGTCCAAATATTATTAAGAGCTAATAATATTCGACATATCTATTTTTAGACTGGCAATCTAAAAATAGATTCCAACCAATATGTCTAAAAATAGATGGACTTCTATTTTTAAAACACGATAACCATCTGAAATAGCATCCTGAAACTCATAGAACATGATCCATATGTCTAAAAATAGACATAGTCTAAAAATAGACTTTGCGCCAAAAATACCCTGTGGGCCCACTTAGTGAAGGCGACTCCTTTCCACTAAGCTCCTCATATTGTTACAATCTCAACACTCACTCTCAACAAGATAGGGATTATCTGCAACCCCTATCCTGCCCCTGTGGTATTCAAATTTGCTCCTGGTGAGTGCCTTCGTCAAGATATCAGCATCCTGATCCTCCGTAAGAATGTATGAAAGTAACATGATTCTCCGCTGCACACAATCTCTGATATGATGATAACAGATGTCAATGTGTTTAGATCTATCATGAAATACTGGATTAATTGAGAGTTTGATGCAACTCTGATTATCACAATAAATCACAGTAGGCTCTAAGTGTGGTAGAACAACACAGAGCCCGGGATCTTCCTCATCCATATAGCCTTGCATACTTATTACGACTCATTTGCCATATAATGTTCTCTGTGAGCGAGTGCCACGGATCTACGCTTCCTGCTGTACAGCCATTGTCGGCAGAATCTTAATCCCTCCGGATGTGCTCTTCCATCAGTGGGCTCCTACCCAATACGTCAAGTTGAAGCCCTGCAGCCTCACCTCATCTGTTATGCAATACCATAATCCATGACTCGATGTGGGTGCGAGATATCTCGATACATACTTCCTTTTGCCTTCCCAGGCAGATTTGGCTTGCTCCATAGCTTGTGAAAGCTAGTTAACAACATAGCATATATCGGGTCGTGTATTGACCAGATACATAAGCGACCCCACCAACTGTCGATAAACAGTGGCATCCACTACCTCCGCCGAAGTAGCATCCTCCTTCCTCCAACCTCCAGGAAGAGGAGTATCAACAGGCTTGCAGCCATGCATGTTGAACTTCTCCAGTATCTCCCGGGCATACTTACCCTGAGAAACAAACAGTGTATCAAACTCCTTTGCAAGATCAGCCTTGCATGAGTGTATCAACAGTTCATCACCTGTCAAAATCAAATCATCTACATAAAGTACAATGACCAACAACTTACCCTCCACCACAATCTGGTATAGGTTAGGATCCGCCTCACTCTTGGAGAATCAAAGTCCGGTGAAATAACTGTCTATCTGATAATAACTATCAAGCAGTGCTTGTTTCAACCCATACAACGCTCTTTTGAGCCTGCACACATGTGACTCGTTGCTGAAGATCTCGAAACCTTCGGGCTGCTCTATGTACACCTCCTCCTCAATGACTCTGTTGAGGAACGCAGTCTTCACATCCATCTGATGAATGTGCCACCCCATCTGTGTTGAGAGAGTAAGAATCGTCCGTATGGAAGAATACCTTGCGACAGGTGCAAAGGTCTCCTCATAATCGATCCCTTCAATTTGTGAAAAGCCTCGAGCAACAAATCTTGCCTTGTACTTCTCCACACTCCCGTCAGCTACTTGCTTCACTTTGTAGATCCATCTCGAACCCACCATTGATTTCCCCTCCGGCCTCGGGACAATCTCCCATGCACTGTTTCTGACAATCGAATCATACTCTTCCACCACGGCATCTACCCATGTGGGGTCCTCCATAGCTTCCTCGAAAGAGGATGGCTCTGTCACGATACACTTGCTCATAAGAGCCATGTATCCAGTATACCGGTCAGGTGACTGTCTCTGTCTGCGTTATGATGTAGGTGCTCCTATAACCTTCTCTGCATATTGAGCCAGTCGCTCAGCTTCTGTAGTGCGCTTCCGCCCTCTGATGGTTGGTGCTGCTTGAGTGGTCTCTTCCACTCCATGAACCTCATCTTGTGGCTGATCCACATCCTGAGACTCATCCTTAGGAACTAATAGCTCCTCATTTGCATGCAAGTGTGGCTCCCTCTCAAGCGAACACTTCATGGCTTTCTCCTCATGAAATTTGATATCCCGTCGCACAACAGTCTTGCGACTGTCTGGAAAATACACACAATAGTTGTGGGGCATATCAGTGTACCCCACAAATATCCCAACCTCTGCGGTCGGCTCCAGCTTCTTCCTGGCATCCTTCATCACATGAATGTAAACAGGTGAACCAAAAATCCTCAAATGGGAAATATCAGGCCTCTTACCAGAAAATGCCTCCTTGGGTGTACTCATGCCAAGTATCCTGGGAGGACAACGGTTCTGCACATATACTGTAGTATTTCATGCCTCAGCCCATAAGTGTATGGGAAGGCTCTGATCATGCAACGTCGCCCGTGCAGCACCCATGATCGTTCTGTTCTTCCGCTCAGCAACCCCATTCTGTTGTGGGTTATGAGGTGCTATGAGCTCTCTTAGAATTCCTTTTTTGCTACAAAATTCCTTGAATTCGCCAGAGATGAATTCACCACCATTGTCGCTCCTAAGAGCCTTCACCTGCTTCCCCGATTCTTTCTCAACCAGTGCCTTGAACTCACAGAACTTTGAGTATGTATCGCTCTTCTTCTGCATGAAGAAGATCTAGCACTTCCGAGAAAAATCATCAACAAATATCACATAGTACCTGTGCTTTGCTGTCGAAGCTACTGAGAAAGGTCCACACACGTCTGTGTGAATTCTCTCAAGGATCGTCGTGGCGCGACTATCCTTCTCGTGAAAGATGGCTTTCACAAATTTTCCCAAGGTACATCCCTTGCACTGATCTGACTGCGCAAGAGTACCCTTAGGAAGCCCAGTAGAAATCTGCTGCAGTATCTTCAAAGCTCCATGGTGAAGGTGGCCCAATCTCCGGTGCCACAACTCGCCATCATCCCGACTCACCACTCCTTCTGCCTTGCCTACCATTGCTACGCAGCCATCTACCTGTAATTGATAAAGGTTCTTAACTCGAACCCCTATCCTCCGGGTCTCACCAGTTGCCTTACTGCGCAAGAAAGCCTTTCCCTCGCTAAAGACAACATCATATCCCTTGTCTTCTAACATCGCCACAGAGATAAGATTCTTCTTCAATCCTGGAACATGCATCACTTCCTTCAATACGAAGGGTTTACCAGACTCCCTCTCAAAGGAAATCGTACCGATACCGGTCGCACTGTATCTACCATCATCGCTCATGTCGATGTGCACTCCAAGATCTTTCTCATCCAAATCAGTAAACAAATCTCGATCTCCTGTCATGTGAAAAGACGAACCACTGTCAAGAAACCACACTGATCCCATCATACTTGAGACCAAGCATGCAATCAACGAAAAAACCAGCTCAAACTGCGAGGCTAAGGCCTCTCCAGCTGCAGTCCCAGCAGCCTGCTTATTTTTCTTCTTCTGTGGACAATTAGTGGCGTAATGTCCGTGTTGGTGACAGTGAAAGCACTTCACCTTGGACATGTCCTTCATCTTGCCTTTCGCACCGGATTGAGAAGCATGCTTCTTGCTCTTCCCCTTATTTGCTTTGGCAGCCAAAGTGCAATTCTCTTCATCAGATTTCTTTGATGAAGATCTGTCCCTGGTACTCCGCCTTATCTCCTCTTGGACAAGATCCGACCAAAGTCGCTCCCATCCTGGCAATTTCTCCTGACCATTGACAGAGTCCTGATAGGAATGCCAACTCTTCGGAAGCCCAAGGAGAGCCAAGCTCACCAAGTCCTCATCATCAACAGTCACTCCCACACTTCCCAGCTCATCCCTACATTGGACGAACTTCGTGAGGTACTTGGGAATACTGTCGCCTTTCTCCATTTTTATGTTCCTGAGTTTGTCCTTGAGCGCCAACTTCCTCTGATCGCTCTTGCTTTGAAATAAATCTGTCAAACCTTTCCACATCAAGAATGGATAAGCCTTACCATGAAGGTTGGATACTATGTTATCCTTCACGCCCTCCAACAGAATCCTTCGACACTTTGTTGTCTTCTTTTTCCATGCGTTAAGTACAGCAGCATCACTAGAAGTAGACTTTGGAATTTCCGCATCTATGAACTCCTTCAACCCATTGTCATCCAGAACTGCCTCCATCCTATCCTTCCATGCAATATAATTCGAGTTGCCCTCAAGGGCATACTCCAATCGCAATCCGTTGAAAGACATCTCAACTTCGACACCAAGAAAAACACTATTGCAAATTCGAATTCCACTAGCACAAAACTCAACCTCTTCAATGTTTTGCAATTGCTCCAATGATCAATATCGCTCTGATACCATGTAGAAAATTTGAATAACTGATATATTATTCACCGAGATTCTCCTGATCACACACTATTTTAGCTTCATACATAATACATAATCTCTTCTACCATTGATCATCACATGCGGAAACAAAATCAATTGCATGCATACATTAAAACCATAAACAATCACACATATGAACACAATATTTCATGGGAAAGCTTAAAGCTAAAAACCCCAACTATCTGTATATTATATGTCATGGATATCATGTAACAATCATAGTACAAAAGCTCCTCACAAGCTCTCATGCACACCCTCAATTGCTACACACTATCAAGCTAGATCTAGCAAAACACATGCTCCAATATTTTGCCACTTGATAGCCAACCTCTATTGTGTTATCAATGCTATGGGATGGCTTCATTAAATAGATAAACCACCTGGCTTGTACTGCGCAATCCTCATGGGCTACTCCACCTATCTGTGTGTTGCAAATAGCAACAGTATAGTCACAACTGATAGTTAACTTGCTCTTTCACCTATTTCTGCACTGGTCTCCACTGAAACTGTCCATGCACTAAAGTTAACTGATGCATTCTTTAGTTGATTAATGAGTTTATAATTAGTGAATTAATTAATAATTAATTCACACCACTCTCACTAATTGTATCAATTAGTTAAACTGAATACAAATAGCTCAACAATGTTTAGATTAGTTAAACTGAATACAACTCCACTAACTTCCTCAATCAACTCCACCAAACTCTGTCACATGAGTTCTAACTCAAGTATCCATGCAATAGCTCCACTTAACCCTCAGGAATAGTGGAATTCCTTCTATCAGCTCCCGTGCCACATCTGTGCACTTAACTGAAGTGCTCCAAGAGAATAAAATAATGTTTAGAGTCCAAATATTATTAAGAGCTAATAATATTCGATATATCTATTTTTAGACTGGCAATCTAAAAATAGATTCTGCCCAATATGTCTAAAAATAGAAGTCCAACTATTTTTTCTGACTTGACCAACCATCCACAAATAGCATCCTGCAACTCATAGAACATGATCCATATGTCTAAAAATATACATAGTCTAAAATAGACTTTGCGCCAAAAATAGCCTGCGAGCCCACTTAGTGAAGGTGACTCCTTTCCACTAAGCTCATCATCTTGTTGTAATCTCAACATTACTCATGGAGGTCATGTGGCACCTGAGGGAAGTTAGTAAGGTCTTAAGTTGTCGACTCCATTTCCTTAAAGTCACATAGGAGGTGGAGTCTTATCATAGTGACCCTCAACTCATGTTTATGCTGGGAAAGCTGGTGAAAGTGGGTATATATGGGAGGAGGCATTACAGAAGGGCACCGATGCTCTCAATTATTCAAGCATCGGTGCTTTATGTTATTTAGCGCACCATATTGTTTTATTTTATAAAAAATAATTTTTTACGGTGCACCATGTTATTTGCAGCACTAGTGCTTGTATGAATAATAAAGCACCGGTGTGTTTATATATTTTAGATGCACCATTCAAAAAACATCCATTAAAACAACTACACACCCACCTCTGCTAGTGACCTTCACTACAAACAGATTTTTGGGCTATTTTAATAGGTGCTTTCGCAAAAACCTCCACTAAAAGGTATTTTCCTTGTGTCGGTGTGTTATTTGATACATTGAAAGAAGATCCATATAAAGCCTTGGAATATTCAAGACATTATCAAAACTTCCATCTTTGAATTGCACTCTTCCTTGTCCAGTTGCTTCAACTGCAGAATTGTCTCCCATGAGAATAGGGGGTCCCGAGTATGCATGTAGAGAAGAAAAATATTCCTTTGAAGAAGCCATATGATGTGAAGCTCCTAAATGGATAATCCATTCTTGTGGTGTAGAATGAAGGGAAATTAAAGCATGACCATTACCCCTTGTTTTTGTTGGTTTTTCCTTTGTCTTCTTCTTAGCACTTTATGGAATGTGATGACCAAGATTATTTTGCTAAAGAGTCTTTTCCATCAAATCAAAAGTATTATGCATGCAAAATGATTCTGGATGATAACCTTTGTTACAATAAGAACACTTGGGGTTTCCTTTCTTTCCATTCTTACCCTTGCAGCTGGAAGAGTCATCTGCAGGTTTTGGATTTCCTCCCTTTCTTGGATCCGGATCTCTTGTCTTTCCTTTGCCTTTGCATTGTTGATTTGATTTCGAGATGGACTTTCCTTTCTCATGCATGGCAAGTGCATGTGTATTTTAAGACTTTAATGAACCCATCTTTATGAGCTTATCTTGCTCATGAATGAGAGACTCAATTAATGCATCAAGTTTGGAAATTTTCCATTTATCTTGAGTCGCAAGTCTAACTGTATGAACTGTAGAAACAAAAACAACATATTCAAGACCCAATTTAGGAAAAATATAAAGGATCAATTGACCTTCATGTTTAGATTTGTCGATCCTGTAGTCCTGTAATTGACGAAGAAATGATTTTAATTTCGTAAAGAAATCTTGAATGTTCTCAAAGATTTTTGGATTTAAGGAATTTAACTCACTTTTTAGAATATGAGCTTGCCTCTCAACCTACTTTCCAAATAAATTCTCCAAGGTTTTCCAAACCTCATTTAGAGTGTTGCATGTGTCCACATGGAAACACAATGTTGGAGATATAGGTTGTAGAAATATCTAAATAGATTCAACTAATCTTGTAATGTACTAAAATAAAATACTAAATCAATTCTACGAATTGCGGAAACCAATTACAATCACACAATCACATGAACAAGAATGAGAAATAATTTCAGTCGCACAATAGAAATATGTATATGGGGAAAGCCTCAGCTTCTAACCCCGCTATATGTATATTGCATTAAGTCAAGAACATGGAACAATACAATGTTATTTCCCTTCTTGAGAAACCTCTACACTATCTCTGACTGTCTCACTCTGATCCTGGTAAGTTTGGTCCAATAATTAACCAATTTCCTACACCTGACTGACCAGCTTTTCTCATGCATTCCTGAGTTAATTGGGCCGCTATTAATTAAGAAATTCACATCAATTGATTTTGCAATACTTCCAAGGCATCCTGATGACCTCATGCAACACCTGTACAATTTTATAATTATACAACTGATAGTTCTCTTCCATTTAACTCCAATATCAAGTCTGCCTTCCCTAGAAATAACATGCAAAAATTATTTATAGCGAATTATCAACTATTTGATTTATTAATACATGTGAATTAAATCAGATTTAATTCACTGGAACTATCACTAGCTCATCTCTGAGTTAGAACTAGTTAAACTGATTTTAACTCAAATAATTGAGTTAACTAATCACAACTCAAAATAAATTGCAACTAGACCCCCTAAAACTTATAATGAACTGTAGATACCTCTAGTTTGACCCTCAAATCAAATTGACTGAACTAACGAAGTCTTCCTGACTCAGTTAACTCGTACAAGTTGTCATGTGATGCGGAATTACAATTTAATTCTAATTTAATTAAGGGAAAATTAAATTAGAAGCCCTTCTTGTTGCCAATTTCAACAATCCCTCTCAACCAAAAAGGGATTGTCTGCTACCCCGATCTTGTCTCTGTGGAACTTGAATTTTCTTCTTGACAATGCCTTCGTAAAGATGTTTACATCCTGCTCCTTCGTGGGAATGTACTATAATGACATAATCCGCTTGTGCACATAATATCTGAGATGGTGATACCGGATATCAATATGTTTTGACTTGTCATGAAAACTAGATTAACCAAGAGTTTGATGCAACTCTGGTTATCACAATAAATCACCATCGGATCCATCTGTCGACCAAACAAACCAACAAGTATCTTCCTCATCCAGATGGCCTCACATGTTTCTTTATTGGCCGCCATGCACTTTACCTCTGCTGAACTGAGTGCAACTGATCTATGTTTCCTATTGTACGAGGAAACTACCGTTAATCCTAAGCTGAAGATGCACCTTGATGTACTCTTCTTGTCAGATGGAATCCCTACCCAATATGCATCTATGAAGCCTTGAAGCTTCACTCCCTCTATCTATATGTACCATAGCCCAAACTCTGTAGTGCCTCTGAGGTATCTCAACACATGCTTTTCTACCTTCCAAAAGAGCTTGGTAGGCTTAGCCACAGTGATCTGAAATTATGCAAAAGGAATTACTGACATCTATGTGAACTTTCTTATGTTAAATTATGCAATAGATGGAAAATATTGCAATTAACATAAACGACATAAGCCATTAAAGACACATTTTAAACATATCAACACGGAAAAATTTAATAAGGAGTTCACCAGACTTCCTGGTTACGTCTCATGGTCCTTTAGCTTCCAGTGCTGACCTTTATATTATGTCTTCAAATGCTTTACAAACATGAGCTCAAAAAGTGAGACTCAAATGATGAAATAGACCTCACCATGATGATCGACTCGAAATTCTGGTCAAAATGAGCATAAACTTGCCTATGTTTGGCCACAATGACTTCCAGACCCCCCTGGAAAGTCAAAAACCACTCTTCCTTTCTGCAAAACTGCTTCTGTCTGCAAGAAAACCACTTCTTTGTGAAAAATCTGCCTTGGAAACTGCGCTGGTGGTTTGGGCGCATTCGGCACTGCAACTGGTTTATATATAAATCGGTTGGCTCGACATTACAAGTTTCCTTGTAGCACGACTGGCCCCATACGAACTTGTGAAGTCGTTGGTTTAAATAATTTTTGAAGGGTCGGCGGTTCGAAACCCCTGCCCGACCTTCCGCTCCGTTGTGATATATTTAGCACGTTGTAACTATATATATAATATATATAGTTAAATATATATATGGTTGATATCTCTCGGTGCTATCCGGTGTTATCATATGATATGCATTGCATAAAATAAATGTCACGATATGGTTCAATGTATAAGGTTTGGCACTACGGTTAATACTTATATACAGTGCAATAATATGCGGAATATGTGATATATGATAACAATACATCCAAAGGTCCGGCAGTCGTGGGGTTGACCCCGACTGTCCGGCCTTTTTCCAGCCACCATATCCGACTTACAATAAATATAAATCCCTCATATCTCTAACCAAGCAACATAATAGCTCGATCGGTGAGCAGAATCTGGTGGAATATTAGCGCTTCTGGGAGGTCAGGGGTTCGATACTCCCTGACCCCAAAACTTCTGGAAATAAGTGGTCATTGGGCAAAATCCAAGCTGCCATGTGTTAGCTCCGGATTGGTCCATATCAACCAATCAAATCACAACACATAATTGAGATCAATGACATTAACCTAGAAAAATTGCGCATTCTCGGGACGACACGTGTCCTGCTGACATCATTGTTGACTGTTTGACTTTGACTTTTTCCATTCTGTCCTACTTTGCCCTGAAACTTTGACTTGCCACAACTTCCTCATATGAAGTCGGTTTCATGCGCCATTCACACCGTTGGAAATCTGTCGACGAGCACTTCAACTTGATTCCCTTTTCAACAACATTTGAAGACATTGATATGGAGGCAAAACTGAATCCATTTTGGATCACTCCTCCACACTGGAAATCTTTTGGACCACCAAAAGTTGTTTTTAACTATCGAGTAAGTGAGGATATATCTCCTTCACTTTTCCAATTTCCATCCATCATGCTAAACTTGGATTTGTACCTTTAAGTCCAACTTGAAGATACTCAACTTCTCCTCGTCACGAAGTCCTTATCCTCCTATCGAGAATTTTGTCCTCCTGCAACTCGTTGAGATACTTTGGCGAAAAATCTTCGATGGAAGGTACCTGACTTTGCTCTTTTGGATCTTCAATCATTGAAGGTTCATACAATCGCAAGTTTTCCACATTTACAATGGAATATATCTGCATATAAGCTGTAGATCAAGGCGGAAAGCATTCTCACCAATTTTGTCAAGAATTTTGAAAGGACCATATCTAATTGGTTTTAACTTTTTACCTTCCCCTTGAAGTCTTTCTTTGCTGATGTACAACCAGACTTGATCACCAACTTGAAAACTATGCTTAACTCGATGCTTGTCGTGCCTCGCTTTATACTTTGCTTGGCTCTTTTCCAGTTGTTCCTGTACTGCCTAGTGAATTTCCTGGATCGGTTCAATGAAGTTGGTTGCTTTGTCCACATCACTGTGTCCATCAACTGCTATGTCTTTACCAAAGACAAAATCCAAGGGAGACTTTGGTTCAAAACCAAAATAATTCTCAAATGGAGATCTCTGAGTAGAAGAATGATTTGCATGGTTGTAAGCATGTTGTACATAACACAAATGTTCATCCCAAAGCTTGGGATGCTTGTTGCAATAACCTCGAAGCAACTGTACCACTGTCCTATTGACCACTTTTGTCTAGTCGTCTATTTGCGAATGAAATGTCATGCTCTTCTTTAACTTAGTGTCCATGAGTTCCCATAAACTTGACCAAAAGTTCCTGACAAATCGGGAATCTCGATCAAATACAATAGAAGTGGGTAATCCAAAGTGAACCCATACATTTTGGAAGAACAACTTTGTAGTTTGTTCAGCTGTGACCTGTTTAGTACATGGATTCAAAATACACATCTTACTGAACCTATCCACAACTACATACAAATAATCATGCCCTTTTCTAGAAATTGGAAATCCCCCAACAAAATCCATGGATAAACTTTCCCAAGGACGAGAAAGAATTGGAAGTGGATTGTACAAGCCTAATTTTCTATTACTTGGCTTGCTTGTAGCACACATAGTACATCCTTTAATATATCTTGAAACTGTTTCATTCATTTGTGGCCAATAGCAGAATCTTTGTAATTGTGAAATTATTTTACTTACACCAAAGTGACCTGAAATTAGAGAAGTATGTGCTTCTCAAATCAAATTAACTCTTTCAGTTTGTGGAATGCATAACTTTCCAAAATGATATAAGAGTTTGTCCTTTATGAAATAATCAAATTATTCTACCTGCTTTCCATGACTTAAAGTTTCATATACATCCTTAAAATCTGTGTCTTGAGCATATTGTTCAATATAGCTTTCATGCATTACTGAATTATGCTTAAGTATTGTGGATGCATTTATGATTGGTCTTGATAACATGTCTACAACCTTATTATGTATGTCTTTCTTATATCTGATTACAAGATGAAATTGATGTAAGAAACCCATCCAACGATAGTGTCTTGATTGCTGCAATTTAGTTTGTGCGTGTAAATATTGTAGTGGTTGATGATCTGTATGTATGATTGTTTCTTTTCCCATTATGTAATGTTTCCACTTTTTAACACTCTTTACTAATGCATATAATTCTTTATCGTATGTAGAATAGATAATTACTGCTGAGTGAATGTCTCGAGGTGAAAGCATATGGGATTTCTGTGTTGCATCAACACTGCCCCCATGGCATATTCACTTGCATATGTCTCGATCTCAAATGGATGTTGAAGATCTGGCAGTGCTAGTATTGGCGCTGTACTGATCCTTTCTTTCAATGTGTCGAAGGCTTTCTGTTGTTTGCCTCCCCACTAAAACACCTGTTTCACACTTGTCAAAGCATGTAGAGGAGCCGTAAATCGAAGAACGTCGTGAAAGAAATCCTCTTCTCCACACAGTCGCTCTCTAAGAAACTTCTAACTTCTATAGCAGTATTGGGCTTAGGCCAATTTACAATGACTTCGACCTTAGAGGGATCTATCTTCAATTCACCACCCCCTACAATATAACCCAAATAATTTAAATATGTCCTGCCAAATTCACATTTGGACAGTTTTACATAAATATTTTCTCTTTTTAAAACATCTAAAACCTGCTTTACATGCTTTACATGTTCATCCCATGTCTTATTGAAAACAAGAATATCATCCAAGTAAACTATTACAAAATCATCTATAAATGGTTTAAAAACATCATTCATGACTCGCATAAATGTAGTTGGAGCATTGGTTAAGCCGAAAGGCATAACCATCCATTCATAGAGTCCTTGCTTCGTTTTGAAAGCAGTCTTCCATACATCATGTTCTGAAACTTGGATATGATGGTAGCCACTTCGCAAGTCTAACTTAGTGAAGTAAACTGCATCTTTCAACTGATCTAATAAATTTTCGATACGAGGAAGAGGATAACGATTCTTTATTGTTACTTTATTTAATGCTTGGAAATCAATGCACATTCTCCACGAACCATCTTTCTTTCGCACCAACACAATAGGCGATCCACATGGTGAAGTTCTTGGTCGAATAAACCCTTGATCGAGCAATTCATGTACCTGCTTCTTTATCTCTGCATTCTCTAAAGCTGATAAACTGCACATTCCAAGGTTAGGAAGAGGAGCATTTAGCTGCAAATAAATCTCATGTTCTATCTGTCGCTTGGGAGGAAGCCCCTTAGCCTCTTGAAACAGAATATCATAATCAGAAACAAATTTAACTAAATTTGCTTTTTGTTTAGGATTACAGCCTTGAAAAGCATCAGATTTATCAGGATCCTTTTCTTTTACAATCATAAGTAAAAATTGTTTACTTGAATTTATAATTCTTTTCATCTGTCCTGAATTTATGAGAGTGTAGTTATCTTTGAGTTTATGAGCTCTTAATACATATTCGATTCCATCCTTAGTGAGTTGATACTTATTCGCCTTTTGATAGAAGACAACATCTCTATCATACAAGTATGGATTCCATAGTACAATTCCACATATATCCAATAGGACTATATCTAATTCAACCTCATCTACAAACTCCGATCCAATTGCAAAACGCAGTTTGCATTGTTTCGTAACCTGTAGTTTAGTTTTATCACAGACCCAACCCAATGGGTATGGCTTTTTATGAGGCTTAGTTTCAATTCCCAATTTCTTTACAATCGATTCAGCAATTAAATTAACTTGAGAACCACTATCAAACAAAGTATCAATTTTAGTATGCTTGGAAACGACTCTAATATGGAATAGCTCATTTCTTTTCCTCTCATTGGTTTCATTATCAACAGAATGTGAAGAATTACTTATAGATGCTTGAGAATTTTTACCTTTTATGCCTGTAGCTGTAATTGTTGTTTCATCTCCTGAATCTGATCCCAAGTCCTTTTGCATAGCAGCAGCATTCTTTCGCTCTTTACTTCCAAACTTCTTAGGCTTTAATTCTAGATGCAGTGACTAGCAGTGTGCCTCATCGTGTCCTTCTTTCTTACAATGAGTGCATGTAGGCTTTTCTTTCTTTACTGTGTTCGCTTTCCTTTCCTTCCATTTTTGTTTCTTATTTTCTTTATTCTTGAATTCAATAGATTTAGATGACTTTACAACATCATGAGATACATTTTTACCCCTAGCTTCTAGATGTGTTGTTTGAACTGATACATCATCTAAGCTAGTCGGATTTAACATCAGTATGGTGTGCCTCAAATAACTATGTAGGCCACCAATTTATTTCAATAATGTTTCTGGTGAGTCCAATGATATGCCTAGTGTCAAAGCTCTTTTACGAAACTCCTGAGTATAACTTTGCACACTTTGACCCTTTAACTGATGCAATGTTTGCCAACTCATCATAGCTTGTTGCATATAAGCCAAAGGATAAAATTGATTTTTAATAGCAGAAACAAATTCATTCCATGTCAAAATTGTTTTACCATGTTTCTGAAGATCTTCTTTTGTCTTACCTTCCCACCATACAAGTGAAGTTCCTCCAAGACGAAGGCTAGCAAGCTGGATCTTCTTTCTTTCTATCACAACTTTCTGTACCCTGCTATAAACTTCAATTTGTCTTATCCAATTATCAATTTTTTCAGCGTTAAGTTCACCATCATAAATCGGCAAATCAAATTTTACATCTAATTTGATCAAAGAAGATTTCCTACTCTTCTTCTTTTTAGAAGAACTAGATTCATGAGAAGAAGACGATGATGATGATGGTGGTGACGATGGAGGAGTTGGTGGAAATAACGAAAGAGGATTTTTAAATGTTTCTTCGTCTGCTTTAGGTGATGAAGTGCCTTCACCTTTTTTATTCTTAAACTCTTTAGACATCTCTTCTACCATCGCACGTATTGTCATGAAGTTGTCCAAAAAACTGAGCTTATGTTCCCAACACGTTTTCTTTCATCATCTTCTTTTGCGAAAACACCCTTCCAATTTATGGATTTGATTCAACAAGTTCTCCTTCACCTCGCTTGGACTTTGACCTAGTAAGCATTCAATCTTCACATGACACTATCAAACCTTTACAAATTTAACCTGATGCTCTGATACCACTTGATCTGAAATTATGTAAAAGGAAATACTGACATATATGTGAACTTGCTTATGTTAAATTATGCAATAGATGGAAAATATTTCAATTAACATAAATGACATAAGCCATTAAAGACACATTTTAAACATATCAACACGGAAAAATTTAATAAGGAGTTCACCAAACTTCCTAGCTACGTCTCCTGGTCCTTTATCTTCCAGTGCTGACCTTTATATTATGTCTTCAAATGCTTTACAAACATGAGCTCAAAAAGTGATACTCAAATGATGAAATAGACCTCACCATGATGACCGGCTCGGAATTTTGGTCAAAATGAGTATAAACTTGCCTATGTTTGGCCACAGTGACTTCCAGACCCCCTGGAAAGTCAAAAACCACTCTGCCTTTCTGTAAAATTGCTTATGTCTGTAAGAAAACCACTTCTCTGTGAAAAATATGCCTTGGAAACTGTGCTGGTGGTTTGGGCGCATTCGGCACTGCAACTGGTTTATATATAAATCGGTTGGCTTGACATTACAAGTTTCGTTGTAGCATGACTGGCCCCGTGCGGACTTGTGAAGTCGTTGGTTTAAATAATTTTTGAAAGGTCGGGGGTTCGAAACCCCTGCCTGACCTTCTGCTCTGTTGTGATATATTTAGCACATTGTAACTATATATAATATATATATATAGTTAAATATATATATGGTTGATATCTTTCGGTGCTATCATATGATATACATTGCATAAAATAAATGTCACAATATGGTTCAATGTATAAGGTTTGGCACTACGGTTAATACTTATATGCGGTGAAATAATATGCAGACTATGCGATATATGATAACAATACATCCAAAGGTCCGGCGGTCGTGGGGTTGACCCCGACTGTCTGGCCTTTTTCCAGCGACCATATCCGACTTACAATAAATATAAATCCCTCATATCTCTAACCAAGAAACATAATAGCTCGACTGGTGAGCGAAATCCGGTGGAATCTTAGCACTTCCGAGAGGTCAGGGGTTCAATGAAATAAGTTGTAATTGGGAAAAATTCGAGCTACCACGTGTCAGCTTCAGATTGGCCCGATCAACTAATCAAATCACACATCACTGAGCTCGATGATATCAGCCTGGACAAATGATGCATTCTCGGAATGACACGTGTCCTTTTGACATCACTGTTGACTGTTTGACTTTGACTTTTTCCATTTTGTCCTAATTTGCCCTGAAACTTTGACTTGCCATAACTTCCTCATACGAAGTTGGTTTCACACGTCGTTCGCACCGTAAAGATGTTGATGAGCACTTCAACTTGATTCCCTTTTCAGCTACATTTGAAGACATTGATCTGGAGGCAAAACTGAATCCATTTTGGATCACATAGCTTGACTAAGTTGGTTAACCGCATAGCATATGTTTGTTCGTGTGTTCACCAAATACATGAGTGAAGCCACAAGCTGCCTGTAAATAGTAGAATCCACTACTTCACCTGAAGTATCATCCTCCTTCCTCTAGTTTCATGTTAAAGGTGTCTCCATGAGTTTTGTTTCCCTCCATGTGGAACTTCATGAGAATCTTGTTGGCATACTTGCCCTGAGATACAAATACCTACCCATCTCTTTTCCATATTTCCAATCCTAGGAAATAGTGGAATAACCCCATGTCCTCATCTCAAATTCTCTTGCAAGATATTCTTTTCAAGACTTTATGAGTCGCTCATCACCTCTCAATATCAAATCATCAATATAAAGTACAATGATCAAAACCTTACCTTCTACCACAATATGGTAAATGTTCACATCTACTTCACTCTTGGTGAATCCCAACCCAACGAAGGAGTTATCGATCCTAGTGTACCAATCACAAGGTTATTGCTTCATTCCATACAATGCTCTCTTTATTCTGCACACATGCAACTCTCTATTGAAGGTCTCAAAACTTTTCGGCTGCTCATTGTACACCTCTTCCTCAACCACCCCATTGAGGAAGGTTGTCTTTACATCCATCTGATGTATCTGCCATCCCATATGTGTTAAGAGTGCAAGGATGGATCTGATTGATGAGTACCTTGCAACTGGTGCAAAAGTCTCATCATAATCAATCCCCTCCACCTAAGAGAACCCTCTGGCCACAAATCTGGCCATATGCTTCTCCACACTCCCTTTTGTTGCCTGCTTCACCTTGTAGATCCACCTGGATCCTATAACTGACTTCCTCTCTAGTCTTGGACAACTTCCCATGCACTATTTTTTATAAAGGAGTCATACTCCTAAACCATGGCATCAATCCAAATTGGTTGTTGCACTACTTCCTCGAAAGAGGATGGTTCTATCTCTACACCTTCGCTCATAAGAGCCATGTAGCCAGTGTACCACTCTGGGTACCTTCTCTGCCTGCGTTGTGATTTGGGTGCTCCTACACTCTCTCTAGCATCGAGCAACAACCTAGCAGCCTATCTGGTGTGCTTTCTTCCATCTCAGGATGTCTTTGCATGAGTGGCTACTTCCACTCACTAAACCTCTATTTGTGGTTGATCCACATCTTGATGTTCTTCTTTTGGAGCCAAGAGCTCAATAACTACATGCAACTGAAGCTCCCTCTCAAGGGGAATTCGCATGGCCTTCTCTTCATCAAATTTCACATCTCTTCTGACCACTGTCATTGAGTATGCTAACAAGTACACCTAATAGTTGTGAGGTGTATAAGTGTACCCCACAAATATACCCAACTCAGTTGTTGGCTTTAGCTTCTTCCTCACATATTTGGTCACATGGAAATAAACTGATGAACCAAAAATTTTAAAGTGTGACACATCTGGTCTCTTACCTGAAAAATCTTCCTCTGGTGTACTCATCCCAAGTATCCGATGAGGACTTATTTTTTGCACCAATATTGTTATATTACATGCTTCCGCCCACAAATGTAACAATAGTCCTTGATCATGCAACATAGCTCGTGTTGATCCCACAATTGTTCTATTCTTCCTTTCTGCAACCCCATTATGTTGTGGGTTATGAGGTTCTATCAATTCCCTTTGAATTCCTTCTGAGGAAAAAAAATTCTTGAATTCGTTAGAGACATATTCTCCACCATTGTCGCTTCTTAGAGCCTTCACCTTCTTCCCTGAATATTTCTCGATAAGTGCTTTGAACTCACAAAACTTGAAGAACATCTGATCTTTCTTCTACTTGAAGAAAATCCAACACTTGCATGAAAAATGATCTACAAAAATCACATAATACCTGTGTTTTTTTGTGGAATTTCTCGAGAACGATCCACACATGTCTAAGTGGACTCTCTCAAGGATCACCTTTGCTCTACTTTTCTTATCGTGAAAGGTGGCTTTGGTATACTTCCGTAGTGTACACCCTTTGCATGTATCTCGTTGCTCAAGTGTGCCCTTTGGAAGTCCTGTATAAATCTGTTGCATGATCTTCAAAGCGCCATGGTGTAGATATCCCAATCTCCTGTGCATAACTCACTGATGTCTCGGCTCTCCACCTTCTCTACTTTCGTGCTCAAGGCATCACATCCTTCTACATCCAATTTGTAGAGGTTGTTTACTTGAAACCTAATATTCTTCACCTGTCCCATGGCTTTGTGAAGATGGAACACCTTTCCTTCACTAAATATCACATCATAGCCATGGTCCTCCAACATAGCAATAGAAACCAAATTATTCTTTAAACCAGGAACGTACATGACATATTTTAATGTGAGAGGAGTACTTGACTCACTCTAAAAGGTAACTGTACCTATGTCGGTAATGCTATACCTCCCATCATCTCCCATATTGATGTGCATCTAGAGATCCTTCTCCTCCACGTTACTGAAGAATTCTTTGTTACCAGTCATATGGAACGAAACTCCAATATCTAAGCACCACACAGAACCCATCACTTATTACACCATGCATGAAATGAGGGTGAAATCCAACTTGAGCTCTAAATCAAGTGCTTCACCTGTCGCTCCTCCTAAGGACTTCTTGTTGGTGTTCTTGTGCAAACACTTTGTAGCATAGTGTCTAAGCTCATGACTATGAAAACATTTTACCTTTGACAAGTCTCGCTTCTTTCCCTTTTGACCGAAATATGATTTGAAATGGGACACGTTCCCTTTCCCTTTCTTCGCCTTTCTAGCCAAGGCACAATTCTCCTCTTTGATGAGGATCCATCTCTGGTCTTCCGTAGAATCTCTTCTTGTACCAAGTCAGACCACAATCGCTCCCACTATGGTAGCTTCTCCCTCCCATTCACAGAGTCTTGGTAGTTATGCCAAATCTTGGGAAGGCCTACAAGTGCTAGACTCATCAAATCATCCTAGGAAATTGTCACCCCAACACTTCCAAGCTCATCTCGACATTGAGTGAACTTCGTCAAGTATTTAGGAATTGTGTCTCCCTTCTCCATCTTGATCTCTCTGAGCTTGTCCTTTAGCGCCATCTTCCTGTGGTCGTTGCTATTCTGAAACATACATGTTAAGGCCTTCCACATAGAATATGTAGTTTCCTTTCCATGGAGGTTCAATATAATATGATATCGAACTCCTTCTAACAAAATCCTTCTCGCCTTTGCTACATTCTTCTTCCATGCATCAAGAAGTTGAGCATCTGTTGTTGTGGGTTGGGTAATATCATTGTCTATGAATTCCTTTAGTATGTTTCCTCCAACACTGCCTCCATCCTGTCCTTCCATGTTATGTAATTTGAATTATTCTCAAGGGCATATTCGAGACTCAATCCAAAGAAAGACATCATGATCTGTTGCTGGTCCTGAAGAATAAATCTGTAAATTCAATTCACCTGTTCAAAAAAAACTTTGATTCTTCTCTTCTATAGTGATTCCTGCTTCGATACCATGTAGAAATATCTAAATAGATTCAACTGATCTTGTAATGTACTAAAACAAAATACCGAATCAATTCTACAAATTGTGGAAACCAATAACGATCGCACAATCACATGAACAAGAAAGAGAAAGAATTTCAATTGCACAACAAAAAGATATATATGGGAAAAGCCTCAGTAAAAAGCCCCACTATTTGTATATTGCATTAAGTCAAGAACATGAAGCAATACAATGTTATTTCTCTTCCTGAGAAACCTCGACCCTATCTCTAACCATCTCACTATGATCTTGGCAAGTTTGGTCCAATACTTAACCAATTCTCTGCACCTGACTGACCAACCTTTCTCATGCATTCTCGAGCTAATTGAGCCCATATTGATTAGGAAATTCCCATAATTTGATTGTGCAATACTTCCAAGGTGTCCTGATGACCTCATGGATGACATGTACAATTTTCTAATTATACAACTGATAGTTCTCCTCCCTAACTCCAATCTCAATTTGGTCTTCCTTATAACTGACATGCAACAACTATTTATAGAAAATTATCAGTTATCTAATTGATCACTACATGTGAATTAAATCAGATTTAAATCACTGGACCTATCACTAGCTCATCTCTCAGTTAGAACTAGTTAAACTTATTTTAACTCAAATAATTGAGTTAACTAATTACAACTCAAAATAAACTGCAACTGGACTCCCTAAAACTTAGGGAGAACTCTACATGCCTCTAGTTTGACCCTCAACTCGAAATGACTGAGCTAACTAAGTCTTCCTGACTCAGTTAACTCGTACGAGCTATCATGTGATGTGGAATTACAATTTACCTCCAAATTAATTAAGGGAAATTTAAATTAAAAGCATTTCTTGTTGCCAATTTCAACATGGACAATAATAGAAGACCAAAATCCTCATCCATCCTCTTGAAGTATTTGGATTTTTTAATGGCATAATTTGGTTCAACTTCCATATCCGTAACTATCTCATACAATCCTTTGCCTTTGAGGTGAAGCAAAATATTTGGCTTCCAATGGAAGTAGTTATACAGAGTGAGAATAGTTGAAGATGGGAACTCCATTCTTTCACCTTGTAACTATAGCAACAATTGCAACAAATCTCTAATATTCTGATAAGTAAATCAAATCTCCGAACAATTTTCAGTTCTTTGATCTTCAAACCTGCAAAATATTGTTCATGCACCTTCTCTAGGCCCCTATAGCTCTGATACCATGTAAATTTATTAGAGCACAAATACAGAACTAGCTGAAGAATAGTAAGAAGTGAAAAAAAAAAAATTGAAATAGAGAATGAATTCGATTACTCAATATTGATTTTAGAATCAATACACAAAGCAACAAAGTTAAGATTAGTTTTCCATGCAATAACTAAGGCTAATTAAAGTTACACTAAAGCTAAGTGTACTTTATGTTTTGTTAATGTGCACATGCACCACATGCAAGCACTGGAGTTAACTATCTAAAGCCAAATGCACACCACGTGTAAGCACTAGATTTAACTAACGCTAAAGGCTAACTAAGTGCATGTACAACAACAATGGGTAATTTGCTCCTATGTGATTTGCCGTGATTTGACAATAGACATCGTTAAAAAAAAAATTAGAGATCGTCAACTTCCTTTATTAAAATTGCAGAAACAAGCGATAGCTTAGTCAAAACCATCACAGTTCACAGGCTACTTCAATTCAAATTCCCATCCTATACATTTTTTGCTACCTTGGGTGTAGTTATAACGTTTAGAGCGGTGTAGAGGTACACAGCTTGTTCATGGAGTATGTGCTAGGTCGAAACGTATTGAATCTTACCACAATTTGAACAGAGACAGGCGATAGCTTCGTCAAAAACATCACAGTTCACGGCGAGCCTTATTTCCCTACCTATCGGCCATTTAATGCGGTGGGCAGTGCACCTCTGGCCACTCTAAACGTTGTAACTATGCCTAAGGTAGCAAAAAATTTAGCATGTGAACTATGGCAAAGCTTATTTATATAGTTATCGACCATTTAATGCGATGGGTGGTATAATGTGATGGGAAGTATACTTCCCACCGCATTAAATGGCCGATAGCTAGATAAATGAGCTTTGCCACAGTTCACATGCTACATTGTTCGCTACCTTGGGCATAGTTACAATGTTTGGAGTGGCCAGAGGTACACAATTTGTTCATGGAGTACATGCCAGGTGGCAACGTATTGAATCAAAATAGCTTGTGCAAGACTCTTACCACAATTTGAACTATTCATTTGACTTCTTTTTTATTCAAGTCACACAATCGAATCTCCCCAAAGTTGTGTATGGGAAGGATATTTATGAAATAAATCACCTGTTTAGTGCATAATTGTTGGAGTGCAGAGAATGGTGATTTCTCTGCACTTCTACACTCAGTGAATAATTCCCACCTGTTGTTGTGAGTGGATACTTCACCAAAATTTGGGTGTACTGGGTTGGCCCTATGATCGGATGCGGCCTTGCAAGTTTCTTATACAGAGGCATCTTTATTAGCAATCAATCTCACGTTGCCGTGTCAGTTTCAAGATTCTAAAAATAATGTCTTGCAATCCCATGTGTGGTGTTTAAAATAATTATTTTAATATAAACATCCAAACCATATCTCATGGTTACATATAAATTGTAATAAAATTACATGTCACTATCATGTAAATAATTATACTTACTTCGCATTAATTTTCCTATCCTAAAATGTTATACATGATTTTGGAATTGCTTATGCTATCAAAATATTTCATTGTTTATTAAATCTCATCAAATATGATTAAAACCCACATAAGCCTTATATAATCTCCATCTACATATAAATGATTCAGTGTTTCGGTGTCATTCATAATTATTACATGTAATAGGAATTTCCCAAAAGAAAATTTACGTTATTTATAAAAAAATAACTATACAAGACAGTAAATAAAATTCACAACATGGTAGGACTTAATATTTGCACTTTCCATCGAATTAATTTCAATGGAACACATATTTAATGTTATTAAAGTATTTGGTGCAAGTGTTAAAGTATACTATCTCATTATATGGGAAGAAGAAGAAGAAGTTATTTTAACGTCTACAAGGCTAAAGATAGCCTATAGGATAGATTGCTTCTATATCTCGTTCTTGTATTCAGCCCTTTTCCTGTGAATTTTCACAATAAACTCTCCTAGATTATCGACAAAGCCCTCGCTCAATAGATTATCCCAAGAGCTAGCTGCCAAAATATCTTCATAACTTTCCATGTTGTCTTTGAAGGCCTCACTGATCTGAAATGAATGTATTAGTTTGTTGTGCTAAGTGTCTTTTCAGTTATAAAACATGTACATGTTTGTCTGCATTTGTTTTCTTAAGAATTGAGGAATTAAACCATGAAACATAGATGAAACTTTCAATTATAAGCATGTAAATAAGCCTAAATAACACTGAACACTAGTGTATAACAGAGAAATAACATCACACATAAGATTTACACAGCAGGCATGATGAAGCAGTTCACCCCTCCTAGGCTACATCTATTGGTCCAGCTCCCAATGGGATGTCCATCTTTCATTATGCTAAAAATTTTGCAAATACATGTGTTTACAAGCCTCCAATGGTTGTTTTCTCTACACCAATGGCTCCAGAATGCTCAAATTAGTCTAGGTAGACTCTTGTTTCACCCAAATTGGTCGAAAAATGACCCTCCTATCCTTTTTCCCAATAACCCCTAGAAAACCTCCACTAAAACTGGAGGATTGCAGTTTAACTACAGTGAAAATAGCAATAGAAACCGAAATTGGAGGAGTGCTAACAATCCCGCCAAGCGTAACCGCCGCATTAATTTTTATGGTTAGGGGAGGGAGTGGCCACATGCCGACCCCCTTAAACCCTGCGGTCATATTTAACTCTGCATTTAAGAAGTTTGGTGCAGAACTGTGTGTAGTGGCGAGTTCCACTAACCGTTGCCACTTCTGTCGGACTGCACGCATGTGATAAGTTTGAAGGTTAATGTCGTCGGGTCACAGTTTTATTAGTCGTTGGTTCGTTGTAATATGTGTCGCGGTTGTCAATATAGCATGTGACAACTCCATTCGGGGCCACCTCCGGATCCCCACCCCCTCTAACCCCCCCCCCCCCCCCCCCCAAAAAAAAAATTACTGAACCGTACAGGGGACACGTGGCAGCCTCAGGGATGGCCATGTGTCACCCAACTATTAGCTCATCAAATCAAACATACAACTAAATCTGACGACCCAGAATGTGATACGTGGCGAAACATCTTTGGTTTAGAGAAAACAAAATATTCCAGTATATTCCACTTTTGATGACTGTACACATGCATGCTGACTGGGCATCCCAGTCAAACCTGTCGCAATTTTCGCTGTTTGGGAAAATGATCAGAACGCGATATCTCCCTCATACAACATCGGTTTTTCGAACCGTTCGTGGCGCCGGAATTAGAATGACAAGATCTACCCGGTCACTCAAGTTCAGTACAGTTTTGAGCACTTTCAATTTTGAACAAAATTCATGAACTCTTGATCACTCACATTCAAAAATGAAATGCTTTTCTGTTTCCATTTTTTCGGAAGAGAAAAAAATAAGTACTCTTTCCTCTCACACTTATTTTGGCCTTTTCCAGAGCCCTGTTTCACAATGTAATTAATGAGAATTAGTCCTTAATTGAGCAATAAGAATTTTGGCTCTCCAATAAATATTGGACCCTATGTACGCTTTTTGTTGATGATTATGGGTGGGATTAAACTCTTCAATATAATACTTTTTCTTTCTCCTTGGATCCTTCTCCCAAATACATTTGTGGAACTAATCCATAATAAAAGCTTTTATCTCTTTAATGTTTGTGGGACACATGCGCAAGCAAATACCCCATTTGCTAAACCATTTGTTATTTTGTCGCATACAAGTCTTCTTTCTTTTGCACAATATGTCATTAAACACAACCTTAGGCCATCTTCCCTCTTCCATTTGCTCACATTTTTTTTAAATACCTTATGACCCGCACCATAGCAATTGCTTCAAAAGGAGCAGCCCGTGTTTCACTTATCAAGATAGCATAAGGAATTGCACTTTTAATTTTGAATTTGTTTGTAATCAAACGCTTCTGAATTTTCTCAATTTGTTTCCACTTCATGTCGGATGTACTACTGGCCAAAAATTCACAATCGTCGAGAATCATCAAAATCACAAAAAGCCCAAAAAGAGTTAGAGTGGTTTTCTAGTCCCATAACTCTATCTCTCTACACCTATTTTGAAAATCATAAAATGATTTCCAACCACCCAAAGTTATTTTCTTTCTACATCCCAACTTATATTTCTGTTGAAATCAATTCTGAGGTATTTGTAATCGACAACTTCATCCAAAATGTTGCCTTCAAAGTAAAACATATGCTAGTTATGTTTTCTTTTGTTAGAGAAAACCACTACTTTCATTTTGTTGATATTGACTTGCATCCCCACACTTCTACAAAAATGCTCAAGGGAAAGTAAGTGCTCTTTCAAACCAATAGCAGATTTAACAATCAGAATAAAGTCATCTGCATCCAAAACAAGCCTTAAAACAAACTTTCCCAAATGGACATTGTCACCCCCTTGCAAATTTAGCCACTCTTCAAGCTTGTCGATATATAAACCAAAGAGGGTAGGAGACATTGGGAAACTTTGTTTGACCCTGATATCACTTCTAAAACTTCCTTAAATGCTTGCTGAAGTTCTAATTTTGACTTTCACCTATTCATACAGCCTATGCACAATTTCTCTCAAATGCCTGGGAGCCTTAAGTTCCTCACTTCTGTGCCAAATTTTATCCCTAGATTTTTTAAATCAACAAAAAATTTCTTCCTTTTTCTCCCAAAATTTTTCAATGATGTGCCTTAAAGTTATACCATGATCAATTGTGGAAAGTTTAGGTCTAAAACCTATTTGTCCTTTAGCACGTTTATCTTTTTTTTTTCCCACTTGTTGATTTTATTTTCTAACATGCTTCCAAATAAGTTTGCAAACAAGGGGTTTATCATTATGGTCCTATAATTGGAGGGATTATTGACATCACCACCCTTGAAAAGAGGTATTGTGAGATTAGTTGTCCAATTTGTGGGGAACCCCTATTGTATGATGTTGTTGAAATTTTTTTAATGTGAGGTGCAAGAATTTTTAAGCCCCACTTTAGATTCTCATCTTGGAGTTCAGCTAAGTCTTTTTCTTTTCTAACACCTAACTTCTTGATACCCATCTCTACCTCTTGCACCGTGAAGAGTTTTGTATCATCGTTGACCAAGGGAGGAGGGTCAACCTTGGGATCCTACCCATAAAGTTGTCTTGCATAGTCAAACCATTTAGAAGTTGTAATATTGTTTTCAGTTTGCATATTTCTTGATTGGAGCTCCTTCCAAAATAATTTGGGGTTATTTTTCCCATTGAAGATTAGTTTTTCTCTCCTCGAAACCATGAAATAAGCCTTTTTTCTTTATTAATATATGTTTGTAAGCTTTGAGCTTTATGTTATCCTTGTTTGACTCTTTCCACATTCTCCTTGCCTTTTTGTATTCCTCTTCAAACCAAACATTAAACGAAAATCAATTTGTTTTAGAATTCTTATTTTTTGCTCTTTTGCACTCTAGAAGTGCGCTTTGAATTAAATGTGTTAATCCGTGACTATGTAGGTCATGAAATAAGATTTTCTCCTTCTCGAAGAGCCTCTCTAGCGCTATTTTGAATGTATTACAATTTTATGGAGTCAAAATAATTAGGTCCTTTAGAATTTTTTGTTGAACACGCTGAGTTTTTTACCCTAATTACTTCTTACCAGTCCAAGAGAAACTTAAACAAATTGGCTTGTGATATGATTTTAAGTCCAAAAGTTGATCTCCAATCAAAATTTCCACCATTTTCTCACACAAACTATGTGAGAAAATTACATAGTCTACTACACTTGCTCCATTGTAAGTATTGCAAGGGAAATTACCAGACTTTTCCCATCTAGTCAAACCATTACAAATGACTAAATCAAAAGCCTCACATAGAGTAAGCAATTTTTCACCAAAGATATTGCGACCCTTGTCCTCTAATAGGGTCGCATTCTTCTGTCTAACAAAGAATGCTAGTTTGCTCGTTTGTAGTCCTAGCATTTAAATCACCCACTATAATGACTTCACCTAGCTAAGAATATGTTGCAATATCTACCTCTTAGGATGCAAAGGTATCTTTGTGATCAAGCCCTCTACTTTTGTAGATTTTTGAAACTTGCGGCACAAAATAGCATGCTACAATTCTGATGCGATTTCCATTTTCTGATATTTTAAACCAAACGAATTGTTTATTTGAGTCTTCTTTTTCTAGTTGAATGAAACGACCTTATTTTTCTCTCACTAATACCATGATACCCCTATGTCCTTTGCCATTCCCTGCTGCCTTGTTCCACACTGCCATCTTCTAGTACCCTTCAAACAAAATTTTCTTGCAACCTTCATGCTCGTGTGTTTCTATGAGGCAAATTATGTCTCTATCTTCTGCAATATGCCCTAACATAGGTCCTTGTCTCCATGGGTAACCTCTACAGATCCAACAAACTAAAATTAAGGAAACTTGGGTATGACTTGATTACTATTTGTTTTGACATGCAAGACTCGCAGTTGAGTATTTGTCCTTGCTTGCCCATACGGACCTTGCTTCCTGATTTCCTGCTAAAGAGTTTGTTGTTTCTTCTTTATTATCATCTTGCTGCCATGTTTTGGAAGGAGGTCCAAATCGCGCTATCACAACTTTACCCTTATAATTCCATTCTCTCTTTCCCTCATCTCTTGCTACCCTAACCTTTGACATTTCCTCCATCCTTTAGTCTTGTTCTCTTATAGTTAAATATTCTTCTAGAAAAAAGTGAGAACCCCTCAAGAGTTGCTTCTTGCTTAGAATGACATCTTTATCACTCAAGCTAGGCATGATTACTCTTATGGGCCTGGCTCTCTCACCGTTAAACTTTCCTACCCTCCATGCTTGGCATATTTTTCCTTGCCATAGCAATTTATCTTTCAAGAAGTCCCTTGCAAGGTCAAAAGTAGATTCATTTTTCCCATGGTCTTCACCCATTTAATAATTATGTTTGTTGCTCTATCTTGCCTTTCATTGCTTTCTCTATCTTGCGTGTTACCGACTTGAATGTTTTCTTCTCCTTCCCTATTAACAAAATTGCTAATAACCTCAAACCAAGTTTTGGAAACTTTTATGGAGCCTCATTTCCTTTCTTCTCTTGTTGTCTCTTCATGGTGTCTATTTGGGCAAATACTTTCCCTTTATCCTCGGATGGTTTCACATTCACCACCTTTCTACTCTCCACTACAAATTTCTTCATGTTTTGCACATTTGCCTTCATATGTTGCCATTTTGTCTTCCCTATCACGAGAACTTCCTATAGCAATGCCACTTGCTCCTTCAAAATTTCATTGCTTTCTACTAAAGTTGTTCTTTCAATTGTTATTACATAAATTGTATGATCCATTTCTTACTCTTTAACTTCTAAAACCTCCAACCTCTTTTTTGCACTTAACATTTTTTTCACATAAAGATCAGAAGACCAAGTGAAAGATGTGAATGTAAGACCATACAAGAAAAAATCATAAATGATTTTTCCTATCAGTTTGGTGTTATCATATGCTTGCAAAGGCTTAGTGTTATCGTAGGCTTGCAAAGGGGATTAAAGGATTGCAAGACAGTATACTTATACTAGTGAAATGACAACGAGCACTCTATGTAGAATTGAGCGAGAACGAAGAAAGGGAAACACCCACATGAGAATCATAACTCTATGCACCGGTGGAAAACGCATCACGCCTAGGCCCATGAGATCGCATCATGTCATCCATCATATCGGGGGTGAGGCCTCAATGTATTAGTAAAGTAGCCTCTTTGTTGTGTGACTTATATTTTTTGAGTGGGTTATGTTATCTTCCTTACCCGCGTGAGTTGGGTTTTGTCGTTTACGATGGAGGAAGCACGTAGCCATACAGAGTTATTAACTTCCCATACCGAGTTCTGAAGCTACGCAACTAGAAATAACAGTCAGCGCAAGGAGACACCTTCCTCCCTGCAAGCAGTGCAGGCACCCAACCAAGGAGGAGATCCTTGACCTTTAAAAAGAGAACCCATTAATGTGTGCTTTACTTTCCAATAAGATAGTGATTCTAACGGGCCAGAATAATGAGATTCAACAGTGGGCGACTTGTGTTTCAACATTGCGCCCAGGCCAAGAGAGAGAGAGGGTGTAGTCCAAAATGTAAATTGCTGGAGACCGATCAAAACACCATGCATAACTTCATGTGAGGAACCTTTAATTCTTGTAAATCGAATCTCCCGTCCCTCTTATACGACTTCATCATCACACTTCGCTGCTCGTTCCTCCCTGGCGACGGCAATGGCCCGACTAGTCATCTGATCAGATTGTTGAATCCGTGCCGACAGCTTTCATTGTACGAAGATTTTTCCGCACAGAAGTAGCCGCACCATAATGCATTAAGCAACCAGTCTGGAGTTCAATTCTCGTCGAATCAAGCAAGCAACTCACAGTCTCGTTTGTGTGCTTCGTTGGTGGATCTGACGTTGGGTATCAATTCGAAATTAGTACTGGAAGGATAGCTTGGCAAGTTTGATTGCTTGAGGTTGACATGTCTAATGATAACTATGTTGCATTAAGAACGAAGCCTACAATTCTTAGAGTGGAAAACTTGCTGCCAAAAATGAGCCGGTGTGAGGATGAATGAAATAGGAGATCGAATAGAGGTGGTTTTCCTCATCGATTTGCTTTAGAATCAAGCTTATTGTACCTCCACGCACAATACTATGCATCACGTTTTTCTTGATTGTGACATTAATTTAGGTTGATTAGACACATGTTTTCAATTTTTTTTATTTTTTTTTGCCATGGTTCATTATAAGATTTATTATTGTTGATTTATTTTAATTATTTTAATTTGAATTATATGTTATCTAATTGGCCAAAAAATTTCACTTGTTATTGCAAAATGCCTAGATTTTATCACCATTATTTGTACTGCCATTACAAAAACATTTATATCTATCCTGCAGGTGTTGTACTTTATTTGGAGTCGCATTAAGCAAAATAACGAGACAGATTCATTCCCCATACGAGCCGCTCATTGTGGTCTGTCAGATAGCACGCATATCTGTGTGTATGCTCATATATCATAGTTGGTGCGCGATATATAAAGGTAAGGTATAATGCATCGTGGGCCTCGTGAGTGGTGTTGGTTTTTAAACCATAGGCAAATGCATAGATTATAATAAATCGAATGGACAAAAGAATTTATTAACCTTGTGGGACCGTCACGAATCGCATCGGAGAAAATCATAACAGCGGAACATGTTAATAAAAGTCTCGATGGCGATTGCGGAGCCGATGTGTTTATGGACTATGATTTATATGTGTTTGAAGTTCGTGCTTAAAAGGCATTAATCGTATCAGAACGTTTGCGAATGCATCAATTGCATCAGAGGAAGGGCATCGCATTGGAACATTGGCAAATGAATTAATCGCAATCGGAAGCATTGAGTTGTGATTAATCGCATCGGCAAATAGAAAAGAAATGTTTATAAAGTTGTGGCGCTCGAAGTTTTCAAAAGTTAGTGTTGGGGTTAGAATATGAGAGCATAGTATATGCGTAATCTGCATTGTTTTAAAGCGGATATTAAAGTTATATTTTTTAAAATTAATGTAGTAAAGAATAAAATAATAAATCTATATCAAATGAACCTTTTGCAACTGTGGACCCTGTTGAACGTGAAAAAACTTAAACCAAATATGGAAGATAAATTTGCGTTATAAAACTTATCAAGTCCGAGACTTGCCATTGCAATCGGCTGAAGACATAAGAACTTGCGATTTGCGATTGCGATTGGGCGAATCGCATTGCATGATTCAACAGTAGCAAAAAAAAACATATCAAGTTTTAGAAACTTTCCAATACGATGAGTTAAAAGACCTTTTAACATATTTTGAACATATTAGAAAAAATTTATACTTAGAAATATGTTAAAATGAATTCTATTTATTCATCGCATTGCAAAAGATCAAAAGTGAATTTTAACATTTATTGCAAGGATTGGCCGATCTCCGATTGTGTGAAAATTGTTGAAAATGCCAAAAGATTAAATGGTAATTAAAGTTTTTGTAGTTGTCCTCATTATTGTGTTTTATTTCGGCTGAAAGCATTCATTTGAATTGCAGAACAAAGGTTCGAATCCTTTCATTCGTAGAACCAGAGAGAGTTTACCCGACTCTGAAATGTCAAAGAGAAGCAGAAAGTCTAAAGCTACTTTTGTTGCAAATTCTCCTGTGCTAAACATGCCACCCAAGGAAAAATCGGCAAAGCTCAAGCTAGTCACAGACACCTCCTGTCAAGGACTGGGGAAGATGACATGGGAGAATGTATACAATTTGCTTGAAAAAGAGAAACCTAGGGTTGTTGTGCCCAAAGAAATTGTTCCTGATGAAGAAGATTCAGACTCTGAGTCTGAATCTCAACTTAGTGCATTGGAAAATTCATTTTTACACCGAGTTGCTGCCCGGGTGAATATTTTTCCCTACTATGATGTTATCAGATGGGTCATTGACAATGTGACGATTCAAAACAGGACTTTTGTTTCTGCTTCTGGATCAATGTTCGGGTCATTCAGGGTAGAAGATATTAAAGCAATGTACCATCTTCCAATCCACAAAAAATTTACAACAAAGAATTCCTTAAGGAATATGCTGAAGAACATCGAAACCAGGCAGAGCCAATCAAAGAATGGAAGAATAATCGTGAGAAACATAAGCAAGAGGCATCAGGTATGTACTCTGTGGAGTCTCTTGCACCTCCATATTGTTAGGCCGCAACAATGATGTGTAGGTTGTTCGGAAACGACAACTCTGCTAGGTTTTCTATTCAAAGGGTCTCGTTAATTCATTCTGTTGTTAATTCTAAAATTATGGATTGGGCTCTCTGGATGCGAATGTTGTTGAACCTTTAGTTAAACTGAGAGGGGGGGGTGAATCAGTTTAACACCGTCCTGATCTTTTAAAACTTTTCATTAAACTTATTTACACCTTCATTTCATATCCAAATTAATGTGTGAGTAATCTTAGAATATAAGCAGCAGGTATTAGTATAATATAACAGTAGACTTAATATGAGAGCAGCAGTTATTAAGCAGATGATACATATCAAATCAATACATAAATATCATACACAGATACACCAGATATAAGTGGAAACCCATAAAGAGAGAAAAACACATCTTATTATTGTTGTGATGCAAAGGCAAGCTCCAACTCCCTCTCACCACTGTTTTTCTGTAGGCACCAACCTACAGGAGGCTCCTACCTCAATTCCGCAAGCTACAACTTGCAAGGAAGCACCAACTCCCTTCAATTTTCTGCAGGCACCAACCTACAGGAGGCTCCAACCTCAGTCAGCTACAACTGACAGCTATCAAGCTGCAACTTGATAGGGAAGCTCCAACTTCCTCAATTTATCAAACTGAATGTTTGTTGATTTACTTCAGATATCAGCTCTGTTCTGTAGCTTCTCTTTTCTGCTCTTCTTCTCTTAATCTTCTCTGCCTTATTCTTCTATATTCTGCATTCTCTATATTTGCTCTCTCTCTCTCTCTCTCTCTCTCTCTTTTGAGCTTATCAAATTGATATTATATATAGAAATTCTCACATGACTGTTTGTATTTCACAAGGAATTTGAAGTGAACAGTCATGACTCTTTGGCTTCTGTCTCCTTATTCCTTTTTCCAACTCATTTTTAGAATTAATACAATATGTACAAATTTCCATGCTACAGTGGGATTTTGTCTTTTCCTTAGGATACTTGCCTTTGCATCACAAACAATAAAAAATTAATTACAACATTAACATTCACATTTTTTAATTACATATTTCAATTTTACTCAGCTCCTTTTCTGGATTTTGGCTTTACTGGATTTGTCTTTTCCTGCTGCTGTTAAGAATCTGTTCTGCATACTCTTTGTTCACTGTCATCTATATATTCCCTGTTCACTGCACTTTTGAATCCCTTTGTTGTACATTTCTTCAACTCTGCAATCTTTGTTTTCCTCTGTCAGGCCTCATACTTCCTCTTTCTGTGTGCATATAAAATGAATACAGCAATTTGTACTCAATCCAACTGTCGATCTGGGAAAACTTGGATTAATGTGAAAACTTCATTTTCCATGGTTATAAAACCATACATATGAATTCATTCATATTTCAGTCATTACAGTATTCCCAATCCAGGCAATCTCGTCACATTCCTTTATTCTATGCTGGCACATTTAAATAAACAAGTCTGAGTATTTTTATGTCTCAATTCAGAGAATTGAGATGTTCATTCAACATTCCGCCATGACTATAACTCGACCGTCCATCTACATATAATCCTCGACTAGTACATCCATTAAACCATGTCCATATTGCACCAACAACCATTGTATATTATATTTGTTATGTGCCTGGATCATATTCAAACATTATTATACGTAACATTTTCATATATATTCCATCGATCCTTATAATGCATCGACTAACATTAATAAACCAATTATTTACATATATTTCAGCCCCGGGCCCACCTATAACTCAATGGACCAATCAAATGCACGTGTCGTACCTTGTTTATCCCTCGCGCATCTTCGTTAAACTCCGGGCATGTTCAAAGCGCGATCGTCGTCTGATGGCCTGTTTCCAAATCAACGGTTCCTGTCCATTTCGCGCGGTTTCCAATGCAGAACGTTAACGCGCGAAGGCGCAGTTTAACAGGTGGTTTTCGACTGGGTCCACAGGCCACGTGTTGATTCCTGTATGGAATCGCTCCTCCTCCGGGCAATACCACCTTCCGTATTGGGGTGGTGCGAAGAATACCACCATCCAATGCCAAACCACCGTCACTGTTCATCGGGTCTTGGTTCCGCTCCTTTCCTACGCTCCAGGTTGCGCTCCATTCAATTATATATATATATATATATATATTTTTTTTTTTTTTTAATTTTTTTTTTTTTTCGACTATGGTTCCGTTATACTCTGACGCAGAGTTTCGCTCCTTTTCTCGGTTCCGTCTATTCTTATGCGTTTGACTATGGTTCCGTTATATATAACGCACAGTTCTTCGGGGTATACATATATATAAACCATATTTATATATAACGCACCTACCATGTATACAACCTCCATGTCAATCGAATACAAGTGCTCCGTTAAAAAATTATGTTATGTGTAACGCCCAGCTGTATAAAAGATTCTCGGAATTTATCTATATATGTACATATTTTGGAATAACAACGGTTTCTCTGCAATAACATCTGTGGCTCTGCCTCTGTCGCTTCTGTCACTCTGCCTCTGCCTCTACTGCTGTGATAACATCTCTGTCTCCGTATTTGCTTCCTTTGCCTCTGCCTTTTTCTTTTATATTCATTTCCTTGTAATTGTTCCTGTTTCTGCATCTGCTACATCCTTTTCCATTAATGACAACATTTCCACACTCCTCTCTCAAGTACTGATGGAAATACATACTTTTTTTCTGGTCTCGTTCTTTCTCCTGTTGCTTTCTCTTCCTCCCCCTTTGACATCAATGGCAAAGGGTTGCTTTTTGCATTTCCTCTCTCTGAGTTATGTTTAGGCCCTCTTTTGCTGACTTTGTACCATGCTGCTCCATAGTGATGTATAAGACTTGTTGAGAGAACACTTTGAGGATTATCGAATTTGAATATACACTGTAAATTGATACAGTTCTTTCACTTGTATAGAGCTAAAAGTGAGAATAATGATACTTCATAGAATACATTGTATCAGCTTTATCTAGTCAGAGATGTATGATTGGATTCAGCAACTAAAATGCTGAGAGGCTTCAAATGATAATCACTACTCGTCTTTTATGTTTCAGATTCTTAATATAATGTTTCAGAGCACAATACTGATCCTTTTGCTCTGTAATTGACCTTTTGATGCTTGAATAATGCAGATAACTTTAGGATAATAACTTGGTGTTCTTTTGCCTTAATCCTTTGATCCCGAGGACCTGATTCATGCTTTCCTTGCTGGCTTTTCTCCCCCTGAAATGATATTTTCGTTTTTGTTCTCCCCCTGAAATTGTGCTTTTCTCTTTATATCAGAGAGTAGCATCTGCAGATACTACTCCTAGTTTATCTCTCAAATATTGAAATGGTTCTCTAGCAAGAGGTTTGGTAAATATATCTGCTGTCTGTTCTTTTGTTGGTACATATTCCAACTTTACTATCTTCTGAGCCACTTGTTCTCGGAGGAAATGATACTTGATTGGAATATGTTTAGTTTTTGAATGAAGTACATGATTTTTAGATATACTTATAGCACTTGTATTATCACATTTAATTGAGATAGGTTCATCAATGCTTACCTTCATGTCTTGTAGAGTTGGCTTCATCCACATGACTTGTGTACAACATGCTGCTACTGCAATATATTCTGCTTCTGCTGTAGATAGGGAGATAGATGTTTGTTTCTTGCTTAACCATGCCACCAGACTTTCTCCTAGATAGAATGCACCTCCACTTGTACTCTTCCTGTCATCCACACAGCTGGCCCAATCTGCATCTGTGTATGTTGATAAAGTGAAGTTTTTGCTTTTAGGATACCAAAGTCCATACTGTGTTGTTCCTTGTAGATATCTGAATATTCTTTTGACTGCAAGAAGGTGATTTTGTTTAGGTGTTGCTTGATATCTAGCCACTAGTCCTACTGCTAGCATGATGTATGGTCTTGATGCAGTCAGGTACAATAGACTTCCAATCATGGATCTGTAGAGTTTTTGATCTATATCAGCAGACCCATCATCGTCACACAGCTTGCAACCTGTGGTCATGGGAGTTGACACAGGTTTGCAATCTTCCATTTTGAATTTTTTCAGCATTTCTTTTAAGTATTTTTCTTAAGAGATGAAGGTGTCTGTGTTCTTTTGTTGAATTTGCAGTCCCAAGTAGAAACTGAGCTCTCCAATCATAGACATTTCAAACTCGGTTTTCATCTCATCAGCAAACCCTTTTGCTAGTACATCTTTGTTGCTTCCAAACATAATGTCATCAACATACACTACAACAATCAGGAGTTCATTCTCATGGGCTTTTATGTATAGATTGTTGTCTACTCCACCTCTCTTAAAACCCTGTTTTTGCAAATGTTTATCCAGTCTTGAGTACCAAGCATGAGGAGCCTGTTTCAGTCCATATAGGGCCTTCTTCAGTCTGCATACATAGTCTTCTTTGTCTGTCAATGAGAAGCCTTCTGGTTGTTCCATGTATACTTCTTCTTCTATATCTCCATTAAGAAAAGCAGACTTTACATCCATTTGATATACCTTGAAGTCTTGGTAGCATGCAAATGCTAGGAACATTCTGATAGCTTCCATTCTGGCTACAGGGGAAAATGTTTCTTCATAATCAAGTCCTTCAATTTGTGAGTATCCTTTGCAGACCAGCCTGGCTTTATTCCTGATTACTTATCCTTGCTCATTCATTTTGTTTTTGAATACCCATTTTGAACCAATGATATTCTTCTCAATTGGTCTAGGAACTAGTTCCCAGGTATTGTTCTTCTCAATTTGGTCCAATTCTTCATTCATTTCTTTTACCCAAGACTTGTCCTTGCTGGCTTCTTCAAACTTATTTGGCTCTATTTGTGATAACATTGCTATGTACACTTCTTATGTCTGTTCAGTTAGTTGCCTTCTTGTTTGCACTCCTACACTCTTGTCTCCTATGATTTGATCTTCTGGATGGTTCTTTTAAGTGTATCTTGAGGGGCTTTTTGAGTTCAGTTCAGCATTTTCTGATGTTTTGCTTATTTCTTCATCATCTTGGTCCTCTTCTTCATGATTTTCAGGATGGTCACGTAAACTATATCTAGCTATCGGGTCAGATTTGCTTTGGTATGAGATTTGCATTACACGGAGGAATTGTCCATGACACACGCAATCAAGGCAAAGGGATTCGAACTCTGAACCTCTTCATATATTGTGTGCCATGATTGGGTTAGTCAGAGGTAAGGCAATCAAGGAGTTTTGAACCCCTGTGACTTGTTCAAAACTCCAGTCGTATCAGTGTTAACTTCAAGGAGAGTACCGTCAAAGTGATTCTTACCCAGATTTTGTTTGGTTACTTGATTTCTCCATTATAATATACACAATAGCTGCGGGGTTTTCAGCTATAGGCTTTCCCCATACATTCTGATTTAATGTGTGATTGATTTGATGTGAGATTGCTTCTGTTATTTCCGCATGTGACAATTAATTGTAGAAGAAGGTTATGTGTTATGTATGCAATTCGAAATTGATATATGACCAGGTTAATCTTCAGTGAATAAGTGATTTATTCAGCTAATTTCTACATTCAGGTTCGTCATCTTCAACATTTACCATATCAGACAAAGGATCTAATTTTAGTATTTTGGCCATGTGAGATTTATATTGATTTTTTTTTACAAGCTCAGTTAAAGGGATCATTAGACTTTTAACTTAGAGATTTCATTTTATAAGATAAAAATATTGGATTTCTTATCTACCTCTTTAATGGTGATGTCTTTCTTGTCAAGTTGGTCCTTTCATGTAGTTTCCTTCTTCTGAATCTATTTTTCTATGTTTGGTGTGCTTGTAGATGCTTGATTGATCTTGATCTGATTTGCAGCTGCAGGCTCCTTTCCTTTGTTCTGATTACCTTGAGGATTTTGCTTAGGCTGAGTATATTTTTTTTGGGATTCCCTCTTTTGAATAGGTGTGAAATGAACATCTATACTTCTCAATGAATATTGCCTCTACTATGAGCTGAGTGCATTTAGATAACCCTGTTGATAATCATCGGACTGAACCTCCAACTCATGATCATTTGCAAGTATGCAATCTTCATCTTTAGGAAAATTTGTTTTATCAACATATTCTTCATCCTTCATTAATAATATAGGTTGTCCACCTACTATAAAGAAATGATTTTCCTCCACAAGATAATCTTCTTCTTCAACCCCTTGAGCATAATTTTGCTGCAAAGGTGTCTGAATCTGTTGTTGTGATGGTTGCTCAAGAGCCCTTTGTTCTCTTTGTTTGATCCTAAATTGAGGTTGTTGTTGCTGACCTCAAAAATTAGGATTCCTAACATGTGTTTCTGGTTGTCTTTCTATGATGTAAATTCTGTCAACCATTATTTCCACTATCCTAATCAAAGTATCCAATTTTACCTCAGAATATGTGGATGTTTCTTCTTTGATTGTTACCTTTCTCTCAGCATTTGCCTTTGACTTTTTAATTGACAAGTTTGCTTCCACACTGACTACATTTCTTTGCATATCTTCTAGGGTTGTGGGACTTCTCTCTCAGAGCTGGCATGCCATATCTAGAACAAAGGCATCCATATAGTGCAAGAGAGCCAAACCTGGAGGAGGTTTGATTTCATTTGGAATTGATTTATACACTCGGTTGAAACGAGAAATAAAATCCTGAACTGATTCATTTGGATTCCTCTTTAGGTTTTCATGCTCAAAAAGAATCTGCAATGGATTCTTCTTCACTTCCCATCGGGCTATGAATGCATGAGTCAACTTCTCCAGATTTCCTATAGAATATGCATTCAAAGATTGAAACCAGGTTTTTACATCTCCAGAAAATATTTGGAAAATGATTCTCATCTTGGCATCATCAACATCTATCTCTTCCAAGTCAATGAAATCAATGACTTTGAATAAGTGTTATTTTGCACTAATTTCAGAATTCTCATCAAAGAGATGGATTCTATGGCCATAGCCTTGTGGCAAGGGTGCAAGTTGCCTAGGTAGGACTAGAGGTGCAAATATTTCCATGATTCCTGTTGAATGTGGTGCAGGAATAACAATGGGAGGGTGTTGAGGAGGTAAATCCCCTCTGCGGACAGAGGCGATCCCTACTAGCCCAGCAGGGGTCTATATATAGATCATCTAGATAGATGAGTAGAAATACCATTTTTCATATTAATCATCCAGACATTATGTGACATTATGTTATAGGAATTCATCTTGCTTAGGTGGATCGTCATAATCCTCGAAGAAACATAATTATGAAAGGTTCTTGGAAGAAGAACTATGACACAGGTTAGTATACATTCCATGTAAAGTGCAATCAATACTATTAAAGGGATGAAAAAATGAAATGAGTTTGAATTCATGATCTTTGTGAGATATATTAATATCCATATGATTAGATGAGAGCATAGGAATGCATGCTGGATATAAAAAATTGGATAAGATAATGTGTGTAGAATCTTTTGGAAAGAAAGTTGGTCATAAAATATGCTTAAGTACATGGATATAAGATGCATGAAAAAAAAGAAGGATTTGACTTACTTTAAGGTGAATAAAAGAGTAGGAATTTCTCTAATATATAAATAGTGAGTAACATCTAGTATAAATCTGTGAAAGAGAAGTTGTAACTTGGTAATCAAGTTCGATCCTTGGGCACTTTAATGCATGAAGGAAATTTCAAGTGGATATGGTCGATGGGGATGTTGATGGAACAAGAAGGTCACCATGGTGATGTAAGTATGCTTTTCATTATTGTTGGTTATCTCATTAACATAGTATTTTTCTACCGAGAAGGATGTTGCAGGGATACATGATGATAGGTGAGGAAAGTTCAACTATATGAATGGAATTTATGAAGAATATTGAGGGAATCTCAATATTTGGTACATGGAAACTATGAAGCCTATATGTTCATTTTGGAATTGGATGGTAGAAATATGAGAAGATAATCTAAATTTCAAAGGAAGATCACTTTCAAGAGGAAGATATGATCAACATAAAGTTTAGGAAGGATTTGTGCAATGCTTTCATGTTGAATATGAAAGTGATGAACAAGAAAGGTGTCCTTGATCATGTAGCGAGATTGAAAACAAAAGGTGGCTCCATGATACCTTGAAAGAAAGAAACCTAGATGAAGCATAGGAAAGAGGGAGTTGGACATATATGAAGAACTGGTAGCTGAAACTATTATGAAGACAAGCTGTAAGGATTTTGAAGGTGACTTCCCAAATAGAAAGGAAGTCTAGATATCCGTTGATTTTGATAGGGAGTAAAGGAGTCTCCTTGTATAGGAGTAAGGTTATATTCTCAATATTAAAGGAGAATAGGGATCTCCTATATGGTTGAGAGGAAGTAATTTTGGGCATTACACGTGCATTATTATATTCAAGTGATGAAGAGAGAATGGCAGATGATTGGATAACAATTTATGGTTTCCTTGAAGATATAACATCCAAGAAAGGAAATGTACTGACACTCTTTTAGGATGGGACAGGAATCCAAGAGGATATTGGTCGAATGGGACCGATATTCTATGAGGACGCAAGTATGGAGATATAATATAAGAATATTCCTAAAAGGACATACCTTGTGGACATCTGGATGGGGTATGTACCTTGTACAAGTAGTGTGGTATCACACGTAAAGCCTCCCAACATAATGCTCTTGATTAAAGTAGAGCTTGTCTAATTAGGCATTAGAGACAGTGTTGGTCATGATGATGATGCTTAAAGTATGAATTATTAATTTGTCTCTTCTTGTGAGAACTCTTTAATTTGAGATATGATGTTGTACTGGTTGTACAATTGTGAATACCTCCCTAGTTAAGAGGGAGTGTTGAAAAATGTAACTAGTTTCGGTCTTCATAAGTTTTTTACTCATTTCAATATGTATCTTATGTAAAAAACAAGAAAAGAAAAGAAAAATTTGTTATATAAGCATGAGTTTCATGCTTATTATTGATAGTCTTCTAGGTAAAACCATGTTCTTCAAGCATTTAGGGTTTGTTAGGTACTAGGATTTATTGTCTTGAGTCAAATGAGTCAACATGTTTATAAGACCCTTCCAGGAAAAAATATATTTGTAAAAAGAATTAATTTTTAGTCTAGAAAGTCCTAGAATCTCCAAAGCAAAAGTTAGGCTTGGGAACATCAAGTGGGCCTAAATAAGGGAATTCAACACCTTGAGAAGTATATATAAATATGTTTGGCCTCATTTGTGACACAACCACCTCACAAGTTCAATATATCATGAAAAAGTTTGATTTGTATATGGGAAGCACGAAGAAGGAGAGCGAAGGCCAAGGAAGAAACGAAGCACAAAATTTTCTAGTTATTATGCATTATCTCTCTCACACATGCAAAATACAAGAGTTTATGGGTTGTAGGAAGAGGCTGAAATTGTAGGTCCAAGATTCAGTAGGAAGAAATGAAATATATTGTAGTTGGAAGGGAGAAACCATATATTGACCTCGTTGGCCTTGGGAGAGTTGTCTTGATCTAGGAATATATGAGGAGGCTAGATGAGGGCTTTCGGAGAAGCTACAAGGCTTAAATTGTAGGGTTGAATTTGCAGTACAAGTTAGAGTATTGAAGCTAGAAGGTCGAAGTTGCAATATTGAAGTTTTCTAGTGCATAATCAAAGAAGGAGTTGTTAGAGGGAAAAATTGGTACTTGGATGAGGACTTGGTCTATGATTTGGATCTTTATATCTCATTTGAAGCATATTCTAAGAAGAGAAGAGTTTTTCATTTTTTCCCCTTGGAGGGTTTTTTCCCTGGCCGAGAGCGTAATATTTGTGCCCTCTATTATTTTTGTTACTATTCTTGATATTGTTTGATGAAAATATCTAACTGAAGAACTCAAAGAATATAAATAATATTCATAAGAAAATATCAAGGTTAAGGAAAATACGATTAATAGCTACCACATTCCATTTTCCAACAAGGAAAACTAACATTATATATACTATTCTTTTGCATGAAAATGTGTGTTATTTTCCAAAAGCATATTTTCTAGAAGAGAGTTATTCACAATAGCCACTGTACATGCAAATAAATTCTCTACTCCAAAATAAAGCTAACATAATAGTAATTATTTCTTGCATGCAACTACATGTTATTTTCCAGAAACCTAAAACAATGGAGAATGCAATTACATATAACTCAATAGTTGTTCTTTCCATGCATACAAGACATTTCAGTTTCAAGAAACTATCACATGGCAACTATTATTTCATGTATGCAAAACATATTTCTTTCTCCAAAATTCTACCATAATTAGTTATTTTTTATCCATATGTAAATAAATATTCTTCAAAAATATTCGAACACATTACTCATTCTTTTTGTACATTTAAATTCATATTTCTTTTCAAGAGATTATATTACAATTAATTACTCTTGATGCATGCATACACATATTTCTTTTACAAGAAACATATCATAATAAATTACTTACATTCACCATAACTAAGCACCAAACAACGTATTCCCTTTCATATAATATCACAACAATTATCTATTATTTTAACCAACAAGACATACTCTTGGTGTATTATGGCCTCACTTTTCATGGTGAGGCGCAGGTGGCTATGGTCAATCCTTAATTTTATTTGCATCACCAATTCAAAACGCATTGATCACTATTGCATCCAAGAAATAATGTGCAATTTATTCTTCAGAAAATATTTCTTCAAGTTTCTTACCACAAGCTAAACCAAGTGTGCCATGCTATGATAATGAATGATGCAAATACCTCTAGTTTTATACTCTCAATGATACATAAGAAGATGCAAGATATCACCCTAAAAAATTAATTGTAATTCAGATCCCTATGAATCCATCACAAGTAGATGGTATCGAGAATGCCACTTTAAGAAAAATGTAAATTCCCATTCCGATCCCATTAAAAATATCTCGAAAATATAACCTATTGATTCCATAAAAATAAGCGTTTCCATTTCATTGGAAATCCCAAACAATCTATCACCAAGACTGTGTTCTTTTACTACAGGGTCACAATGTGCTCTTCTACCAGGTATTACGAGCACCATAAACCCTAGCGTCCTTATTTATTCGTAGCAACACCCTCCGTTTTCTTGGTTATTGTCCTCGTATTAACAATAAAAAAATCATAGGAAAGAACCTCACCAATTCAATTATACATCAATCACAATTGTTTCTTGGCACCACCCAAATCCGACTATGTCGATATATTCATTATCCATATTAAATTAAATTAGTAACATTTCCACTCATGTAAATACATGTGTTTGATTTATGGTTATTTATTCGTAGCAACACCCTCCGTTTTCTTGGTTATTGTCCTCGTATTAACAATAAAAAAATCACAGGAAAGAACCTCACCAATTCAATTATACATCAATCACAATTGTTTCTTGGCACCACCCAAATCCGACTGTGTCGATATGTTCATTATCCATATTAAATTAAATTAGTAATATTTCCACTCATGTAAATACATGTGTTTGATTTATGGTAGGGACATTACATTAGTTCTGCTAATTATTTTGCAATTAGTTTCTTTTTTTCCTTTTCCATCAAAGGCCAATTTTATTAGAGGTCATTTTCTCTAATAAAAGTACTTTTATTGAATTTTTAATGGGAGAAATTGAGTTTTCCTATATTCAAAGTTAATTTTTAAAATCATTATTATACTCATATAATTTTGGATAAATAATAATGTTTAGTTCATAGGTAAATTTTAGTTTCTCGATAGAAGATTATATTTTGTGTTGAGGTGGCATAGTAAATTCTCTATTGATCATGATAGATGTGGTATCAAATGGATTTAGTATTGGTGTTGGTATATTGAATGTATTGTATGTCTTATATGTGACATTCAAATGTAAACAAATACGCTACTAGTTTCATTACGCTACTAGTTAAAGTGTATACATGTGTATAACACTTTTTTTTAAGTAAATATTATAATAATAATATTTATAATGGAAGAAAAGATATTCAAACACACATTTTCTTCTCTTTTCTAATTGTGTTTTGATGGGTTAATATTCTTTTTAACAATGCAAATTTTTTGGAAAGTTAGGTATAAATTTATAATACTAGATAGTAAACATGGAATATAGTGTTTTTTCGTGACTCTTAGTTTGTCACTTGGGAAATTAGACTAACAACATAGAAAATTAGTTTTTACCATAGTAATGGAATATATGATATTATTTTCTCAAGAATGTCAAAATGTTTGATATGAGTCTAAAACGTTGCCATAGAACTAAAACCTATTTAGCATCATAGGTGAAAGGCTTTCCAAATATGTGGTCTTTGATGTGGGTGGTCTTGAAATAATGCAGACCAAGTTTTTTGTGTTACCCTTCTGGTACTTGATCACTAAATGAAAATGTTGTCGAAAAACCATCCACTTTTAATTGTTGATATGTCGTGGCTTACTTCGAATCTATAGCTACTATAGTGAATGGTGATCTTTTCGGATTACTGTCTCCTCTCCCATCAGATAATGTTCCACTTTTTCACAGCTTGCACCAGGGCATATATATCCTTGTTTTATGTAGGGTAGTTGAGATATGCTTCGTGAAACAATTCATAATGGTAGAATATGTGCCTCCCTCCTTGCATCAATACTGCTCCCATTTGTGGCCACTTTGAAGGGTTGTTGGGTGACCCATGTGGTGAGGTACTTGGTTGAAAAACACCTTTTTCTAGTAATTGTTGCCATTGTTCTTGCATCTCACTTGTTTTAATGATAGATTTATTTCACAGGTCGATGTTTGGTAATGAAGAGTCTAGAAATAGTTATATCTTGTCGTCCACTTCCCTCTTTGGTGATAGCCATTTAGGCTCCTAGAACGCAACCCTATATATTTGCAACAACTCTTTAAATTATTATTTTTCTTCCTTAGCACACCCATCTAGGGGTGACTTTTCTCTCACTTCTATAGAATAAATTTCTCTTAAATATAGTAAAACATACTTCTTTCTATAATTGATTTGTTTCTTGGTTTGGTTGGGCACATACAAGAAAACATTTGGACTTTCTCTTATACATGTTTATGGTGAAGGATTTTCCATCTTTGATGAGGCGGTACTGGTTGGCTCTCTCCACGGGTGACCCACGCGGTGAGGTACTTGGTTGAATAACACCTTTTTGTATTAGTTGTTGCCATTGTTCTTGCATCTCACTTGTTTTAATGACAAAATTCTTGCACAAGCTGACGTTTGGTAATGAAGAGTCTAGTAATAGCTAGATCTTGTCCTCCACTTCCCTCGTTGGTGATAGCCCTTTAGGCTCCTAGAATACCACCCTATATATATTCAAAAATTATTTAAATCATTGTTTTTATTCCTTAGCACACCCCTCCATGGGTGAATTTTCTCTCACTTTTATAGACTATGTTTCTCTTAAAGATAGTAAAACACACTTCTTGCTATAATTAATCAGTTTCTTGTTTTAGTTGGCACATAAAAGAAAATTTTTGGAATCTCCCTTATGCATGTTTACAGTGAAGGATTTTCCATCTTTGATGACGAGATACTGATTGGATATCTCCATGAAAGTTGCATTCCTCATGCACATACAGGGAATTCAAAACACTCCAAATATATTAAGGAGAACTACATCTAGTTGTACTTTATCAATAAAATCAACACTGATAGGAAATATTATTTTGCATTATTTGGTTGCCTTTATTTCTGCATCCTTATTTACCCATCCTACTATATATTGTTGAGAAACTAAGTATAATAGAGATTGATTCTTGATTCCTATTTTTGATAATTAATTGTGAATGTTAGAAGCCTTCTTATTACTTATTATGTCTTCTTAATCAAGAAGTTATAAAAATGTACAAAACATAAAGATCACAAAGAAACAAGAAACACAAAAATTTAGGCTCTAAGCCAAGGAAAAACCCCACAAAAGGGAAAATCCAACAATCCTTCTCTTATAGAATTAGATCAAAATGAGATATCCAAGACCAAGAATAAGAATAAGAATGATCTACCACTAAGAGACCAAGTCCAAAACCCTCCTTCATGTCCCTATATTACTAGTGTAGTCCCTTTTGTTGTCAGTGTAGCCCCCTTATTG
>CM076576.1:17205392-17333340 GCA_034641835.2 Pinus albicaulis | reverse complement strand
GTATTAGTGTTAATACATTCACCATTGAGTAAGTATCATAATTCATTTAGTGGTGAACATATTATATAATATTAACCAAATTTTCATAATACGTTGAACTCAATTTTAAAATAAAATAATACGTTGAATTCAATATTAAAATCTAATTTTGCTTTTTAATTGAGTCATGGAGTTTCGCTTGCGCCCGTGCTCGAGATCGGGGATGGCCCTTCGGCCTCGAGGCCACCATTAAGACTCCAACCGCCGACCCTCGGCCGCGCACTGCATGGACACCTGCACATCCCCGAAGATGGCCGGGCCTCTCGATCCAGAGTCGTGCTTTTCGACCCCATCCCCCGGGATCCATTGAGACCGAGACCGGGCAAAGCCTCAAAGTTTGTTAAACCGGAAGGTTTACAGGAAGCTCTGCCTCCCTCCCACTTTCCTCGAATGGTCGTCTTCTCCTTACAATTGAATGGATTGATAAGGATGTCTTTACCTGCCCGCCCTCCCCGAAGACGCTGAGATGGATTGAAAGAAACCGGGTAGATCATATCAACGAAAAAATCTTAATCAGGTTCTGTGGAAGGGGTTATTACACCTTTCACTTTGAAACAAAAGGAGACAAGGACTTGATCTTCAGAAATGGTCCCTATTTCATGGATACGAGAGGTCTATACCTCAACAAATGGACACCAGATTTTGATCCCGAACTTGATGTGCCGAATGTTGTCCATGTCTAGGTGCGCATCCCGCACCTCCCTCTGCACTACTGGGGAGACGATTCTGTTAGAGCCATCGTGAATGCGACCGGGAAATTCATTGATCGAAGTGAGCCAAAGGACAACATGCAAGCATGCGCCAGGATATGTGTTGAAGTGGATTTGGGCAAGGGTCTTCCCGAAGCAATAAAAATAAAAGTCGACGAATGGACGCACATCCAACAAATCGACTATGAGCAGTTCTCGTTCAAATGTAAGGTATGTCACGAATATGGCCACTTTGCTAATCGTTGTTCAAAAATTATTGATGTTGAAAAACCGAAAATTGACCAGCAATGGGAAACTATTAGGAGGAAAAAAACTATCCCAAACCCCAAAAACTCTTCTCAAGTTGTCCCCCCGCCTAACCCCAACCCCCCGTTGTCCTCTTCACCCAAGATTATGGATCCTTCCAACCCGCCCTCAGCCTCCTCCCAACCTCCCAATAACGCACTTGGCCTCTCCAATCCCTTCTCAGCCATTTCCCCCCCTGATGATGAAACCCTTCCTCCGCCCATCTCCTCTCAGGAAACCCCTCTTATCTCTCCTGCTATCCCCGACCTGGTAACTTCCTCCCAAGAACCACCTAATACCAGAATTACCAGAAATTCTTCTAAGGAGCATGGAGCTAGTCTTGAAACTAAAAAAAATAGGGACCTAGCAGAAGAACTATGAAGCAACAGCATGATGAAAATGCACAAAAAGACATAGCACTAGGAACTCAGAATCCCATTGAAAACTACATACTGGGACAGAACAGCAAAGACATGGGGCAAAAGGAACAGGGAGGGAGAGAAACTCTCCGAACAAGCCTTATGCAATGATGAAAATTCTCTCATGGAATAGTGGGGGATTAGGGCACTCCTCCAAAATAGCATCCCTAAGAGACCTTATAAATCAAGAGAAACTAGAGATTATTTTATTGCAGGAAACAAAATAGGGAAACTTAGATATGAAGACAATAATAAGCAAAGAAAAGTGTTATTATGGCACGCTGACTGAGTCAAGGGGAGCTTTTGGTGGATTAGCTACCCTTTGGGACTACAGCACATGGGAACAAAAGGGCATCAAGGTAAATCTAAACTAGCTCAAAGTAGACTTAGAAAACAACAGAGATAAAAAAAAAATATCATTGTTTAAAATTACCATTATAGGGATAAAGAGTTATGTTGGAGCTCCATAAAGGAAGACATGAACAATGAGGAAAACAACAACATTTTAATGGGAGGAGATTTCAACCTTATACTCCACGCAAATGAGAAAATAGGAGGCTCATTCAGTCATGACCCTTTTAGAAATCAGCTTGAAGACATTATGCAGGACCACGAGTTGGTGGACATAACGCCTAAGAATCGCAGGTACACTTGGAGTAACAGAAGATTAGGCAGAGATAATATTATGGAAAGTCTCGATAGAATCTTGATAGTAGTCACTCTCCTTTCACACTATTCCACAGTTGCTACTAATGTGCTCACTTCTTCAGCCTCAGACCATTATCCCATTACTCTATCCTGTGGCGATCAACGCTCTCTTGGACCTATTCCCTTCAAATATATCCCTCTCTGGAATGACATGCTGGAAGTTAATCATTTCGTGTGGGGTGTGTTGATGCAGCATGTTGAAGGCTCTCCAGTCTACATATGGGAGACAAAACTGAAGAAGACAAAACTAGCCCTTAAGGAATGGGCTAAAACTTCTTTTAAAGAACCTGATAAGCTCAAACAGGAAATTAAATCCAAATTGGAGGAAGTTCATGATAAAATTGAGACACAAGGCCACAACCAAGATATCCTTATTCAAGAAAAGGATCTCTATTGGTAGCTATATATAACCAATAGGAAAGAGGAGGAAAAATGGCGCATTAAATCAAGGAACTTATGGCTCCAAGCTGGTGACAAGAACACAACTTTTTTTCATAAGCAAACTACAGTCTGCAAAGCTAAAAACAACATCGCTTCCATCATAGACGCTGATGGGCATCTTCAAACAGATCAAGAGGCCATAAAAAGGGCTATCACCACGCATTTTAAAGAGCTTCTAACTGAGATTAAATGACGTGAAGATTACTCAGACTTGCTATAGCACCTCCCAACTTTGATCACGGAAGAGATAAACCAATCTCTCAACAAAGAAATTGGTGAAGATGAGGTTCAAAACGCAATCTGGACCCTACATCCAGATAAAGCATTAGGGCCAGATGGGTTCTCGATTTCCTTCTATAGAACCTACTGGGATCTTATAAAAAATATCTGATGAAAATGATACAGTGGACTCATCAGAAAAAGAAAATTGGAGGGTATACCAATTCTACATTTTTGGCCCTCATTCCCAAAGAAAATCGCCCCTCCTCTTTTTCTATATTTTGGCCCATCTCCCTTTGCAACTCCTCCTACAAGATCCTCACTAAAATCCTTGCTTCTCTCCTTAAGCCCCATCTTCACAACCTCATCTCGGAAAACCAAGGAGGATTTATATCCCAAAGAAAAATCACTGACTCAATCCTCCTTGTTCAAGAAGCCATACATTCCAAAATTTCATGCAATGAAAAAGGCTTTATCCTTAAGCTTGATCTTGCCAATGATTTTGATAGGGTCAGGCACTCCTTTCTTTTTTTTTTGCTTAAAAAAATGGGTTTTGATCAATCATTCCTAGCCTTCATCATCTCCTGCATCTCTGGACCCTAGATATTGCCTCTTATCAATGGTAGACCAGCCCCTTTTTTTCAATCTACTAGAGGTTTACGGAAAGGGTGCCCTCTCTCCACTTACCTTTTCATTCTTATGGTAGAATCCTTCAGCAGAGCTCTGGATCATATGAGACGGGTGGGTCTCATTACCGACATCAAATATGGCAATGGAGTTAAAAACATGAATCATTCCCAATTCGTAGATGACACTCTGCTAATGGGAGGAGCAGCAACATTATAGCTCAGAGATTTAAAAATATCCTGAACAATTTCATGCTCTACTTTGGCGGCCTGATAAAAAATCATAAAAGTTGTGTCTGTGGCTGGAATGTGTCCTTTCAAACCTTTCACAGTATAGCTAATACCCTCGGCGTTCCTTGCAAAATAAATTGGGACCATGTCACCTACTTAGGCATGCCGGTAAGCATCAACTCTCTAAAGGCAGATGTTTGGAATGTTATAATTGATAAAATGCAAAGAAAATTTAAGAAATGGGGATCAACATGGCTAAATCCAGCAGGTCTTCTCATCCTTCTCAAGTTTGGGCTCTCCTCCCTTCCACTATACCACTTTACACTTCTTCAAGCTCCAGCTAGCATTCATGCCAAAATAAAAACTATTATCAGGCATTTCTTATGGCAAGGAAGAAAGAATGACAAAAAGAAATACAATCTCATTAATTGGAGGCAAGTAATTCAAGATCAGGAGCATGGAGGTATTGGTATTCGCTCGCAAAAACTTCTAAATAGATCCTTTGGTGGGAAGATTGTTTGGCGCCTTATTAATGGAGGCCATGCTTGGTGGAAAAAATTCCTGGAAGTGAAGTATCTCAACACCACAAGATAGCAGGTCCTTCATCAAGATATCCCCAACATGCCTTGCTCAAAAATCTGGTCTCTATGCAAAAAATCCATCCCATTTATTGCTCCTAATCTTTCTAAAGTTCCCATGGAAGGCAACACCATCAACATAGGAACTGATAGGATTATGGGTCAAATACCCATTATGAATAGGCCTAGTATGCAGCGCATTCTCCTCTTCTTCAACAACATGGGCCTCAACCTCCTAAGTCATTTCTCCAAATGGGACTCTCAGACTCAAATTTGGACTAGATGGAACTTCCCTAAAGGCCCCCCTCCCCCCCCCCCCCCATCTTGCAGATGATCTTAATAACCTCCAAATTTACCTTCATGGCACTGCACCTGTAAAAAAAGGGAACATTGTTGGTTATCATTGGGACCCCTCTGGTACCTCTTTTACCATCAATTCTGCCTATTAGTATCTCTGCAGAGAAGGCTATCCAATGCCAATTTGGCCATTATGGAAGACTGTTTGGAAGACTGAAGCTATACCAAAGATTAAATTTTTTATTTGGCTTCTCCTCAAAATAGAATTTTAACCTTTGATAATCTCAAAAAAAGAGGTATTATAGGACCATCTATATGTCCTAATTGTCAAAACGAAGAAGAGACAATCTCCCATCTCTTTATCTGGTGCCCTTTTTCATCCAATTGCTGGACCGAGCTCACATCCTTTATTCAACCCTGCTGGACTCAATATCACTATGTTACTGAAGTTCTAAAAGCCTGGAAAAACATCTTTCCGTGGGGGGAGAAAGAAAAATAAAATTTCGCAACGGGTATGGGATACCCTTCCTTACGTAGTGCTGTGGAATATTTGGCTATCCAGAAATAACAAAATTTTCAGGGATAAAGAGCCATCAGTTAGGAAAGTATGCAGAAAGTCTTGGAGCCTCACCATTGAAGAAATATACGCCAAAGGCAATTACCGGATCAATCATAATGATCTTTGTGTGGAAGAAAAGATATTCCTTGGAGATTTACTGAGCAGAAGAAACAACAACAATCACTTTACACACCAACCCCACAAAAATGAAGCAAGCTGGAAAATCTGATTAAAAGAGAATGACCTTGCTGACTGGATAAAGAGCAGTCAAAGGCCCTCTCTATTCTTCGACGGAGCCTCATAGTCTAACCCAGGCATAGCTGGGGTAGGCGATATCATAAGAAGTGCAAGTGGAAGCATCCTTACCACATTTTAATGGGGACTTGGTACATTATCAAACAACCGAGCAGAGGCACTAGCGCTATACCAAGGTTTACAACAATTAAAACTACTCAAAATAAAAAACGCAATGTTCTTTGGAGACTCAACCATTTTCATAAGTCTAATGATATGTGATAGCACTGTTGCAAACATAGATCTTCAACAAATAATTAGCAGGTGTTGTAATCTTTTGCAAGATTTTCCAGAGGTAAATTTCTTTCATGTTCTCTGAATTCAAAATAAAGAGGCAGACTTCTATGCAAATATTGCCTGCATTCATATCCCTAGACAACTTATGTGCAATGATTCCTTATATTTCTATCCCTTGCCGTAATCATGACTATTACACCTCGCAGATTTTAGTCGATCCTCCCCTCTCTGCTCTCTGAACTCAGATGTGCCCTCAGTACTTTTTTCCTCTCCTTACCCATGATCCTTCCACCTTGGGTTCCCCCCTATGCTGCTCCCTGATCTCAAGATAAGTCTATATATTCCATCGCTCTGCCTACAGTGAATCACTTCCCTCTTCTCTCCCTGTGCTCTACCTTCTTAATCCCTCTATTATGTTCTCTGCTTATGGTATATCTGCCCTTCTTATTCAATCAAAGGCGTCTTCACTTCGCAGTTCTGCTGCATCAGTCTTCTACTGCATTTTCTAGTTGTGTCATCATCGGGCTCTTCGTCCAGCTCAGATTAAGACTTAGATCTTGCTGTGGTTTTTTTGTTAATCTTTCCATCATGTTTAGCAGGGAAAACTGTATTCATTGTACGGATCTTCAGTCAAAGCTGGAGAAAATCAGGGCCCATCAAAAGATCCTCGAAACAAAGCTAAAAAACGAGGTTAAAATCTTGGATGACAAGCATGAGGCAGATGTAAAGGTCTTCCTTGCAAGAATATCCTCTCTTCAAACTCAGTTCGACAATCCCTCAAATCAATGCGCACATGCTGAAGAATGAATGCAAATACTAAAATACATGCTAGAGAAACTCTCAGCCTCCGGTTCCGGCTCCAACAACTCAAGGAATGCAGGGAATAATGAAAACCCTGAGGATTCCACAGCGCACCACATCAGCCACATCAATATCGACTAATCTATCTCTATTTCAGCATTGCTTGCAAATGTGTTTTTCTTCTTTTTCAGTTTGTCCGGATATATGTATCTACGGTATTTCAGTTCTATTCGAAAACTAGAATCAAAAGGAATGTAATTTTCAGTTGTAGTCATCTCCTCAATTGCTCTTTTAGAAATCTAGCATGTAATCATGGAGTTTTAGCTCCTCTTACTTTTTGGAATATAATATAGCAACTGATTTTGTTATAAAAAAAAAAAATGAAGACTTATAAAACATTAGGTAAATTAAATATATTTATTATGATGCCCAAACTGAGTATTAAACTTTCTTCTTCCTACAATTGATGATAATATGGATGTGTTTTCTCTTCTAGCTTACTCAATATGTTGTTCCATGATATCTTATTTTGTGGCTATTGGTTTCTTTAGCCCAAACCAATTGAGACATTAAATGAAGTAAACTACCTCATATTTATAATCCCAAGATTTTGTTCCAATTTTGAATGCCAAAATATTGTTGGGTGTGTGTTATATTCTTTCCATGACTAGTCCAACGCTTGAACCCAATAATAGTTGGGCAAAACCAAGGATGGGGGGTGGACCCAAAGATGGTGGGAATACCTACCCATGGTTTTGTGCATGAGTTTTTCACATGGTTTTGGGCATGGTGGTTTTCTACCCATGGTATTTTGTAGATCCCGCCAAAGAAACTATAGTAATGTTCTAATCCAGGGTTATCAGTTGGGGTTTATGAATGCTTCGACATATATATATATATATATATATATATATATATATATATATATATATATATATATATATATATATATATATATATAATAACATTGAAAGGAACTTAATGAAAAATGAATCTTGTAGTCCTGGTTTTGGGATCCAGGGTAAAATATCTCTCTATATTTGTTGTATGTTCTAGTCATTGTATATTTTTTCTATTTTAAGAATTCATTTGCAGGTAATTTATTTACAGGTTTAAAACCTACAAATATTACAAATATGTTTACATCACTTAATTAAATATTGAATATGGTTATGGTGTTTTACCCTTATGCTTGTTCCATAATGTTTCTTCCAAAAAATAACCCAAAGCTTGTTTTTCTATTCAAAATGGAAGAAAGAAAATACACTAGACCAATATCTCTTTAGAGTGACATGCACTCAAATACCCATTAGTTGCATATAGCATATCTTGGAATATATCCAAGGATTGCATGAGGAAGCTCTGTACTATGGAAATTTTTCTAGATTTGAATACTTCAATCAATAAAGAATTTCATAAAACTAGAGTGAAATAATACTAAAATTGAATCCAGAAGTCCATACTTATGTACCCAATCTTACAAATTCCAATGCCATACTTCCAATGTCTACCAAGAAACTCACTCTTGAATTCCCTCCATACTCTACACAAAAAATTTGAGTATGAGGAAATAGACCCTCCAGTTGTTGAAAAGTAACACTAGAAAATTAGAAAAATAAGAATGTTAATTCCAAGACATATCCTCCAAGACCATAACTAAAACTTGTATATTTCCATCAAAAGAGGAAGAAATAACCCTTACACTTTGCATCATCCCATCATGCCATAGATAATACAGATTATGTCACGCGAGCTTGAATGGCCAACATGGTGCACTACCCTTATGGTCCTTCACAAATGCATTTTTTTATGGAGATTCCAATTTTCATGATATATTAATGAGTATATTTAGAATATTGATAGAATACAAAATTAGGGGAATGTACAAATTTCTTCGCATCCCCACCCCTCCCCCTTTTTTTCCAAACTTGGCTAAGAAGTCAAGTGTACTCCTTGTTGGCCATTTTATCTACCAATTGATTCATCCCTCTCAAAGTATGAAGGAATTTGCGACTTTGAATCCCTACAATAGTTTTGAGTGAACATTATGTGAAATTTTGAAAGCCATATGTCATATTACTATGATCACATTCCAACAACTCTCATTTTTGTTATATTTTGATTCTTCATATTCCAAACAAATTTCCAAAAGGATGAGTCCTCTGGACTGATTATTTCAAGTTTCTTTTATTCCCCATACATATGATAGTCCTTAGTTTTCTTTGAAATTAAACATAACCCCCCACACCTATCATCCCTAGGTCAATATGCATATATGCCACTAATAAGCTTTAAAGATAAAATTCGAGTCTTTTGAAATCATATGATTTTGTTTAGACTCACATTCAAAAATATTTAAAATGATCATGTTAAGTATATTTGGAGGGCCTTCAAAACATTCCTCTTTTATCATAAAGAATTTTGTATATTTGTAAATGATTACGAAAAGAAATGAGTATTTATATTATGATATTTTGACATGAGTCTAATTTTTAAGAACATGTGTTTCCTCTTAAAAGGTTACAAATTCAAAGTGAGAAAGAGGTAGAGTACATACACCTTTATAGAATTTAGAATAGAACATACAACTCTCAAACTTTAGCAGTAAAATTGTTGCATGGAGGTGGCTCTCTTGTCCCACAAACAAAAGAGTCTCATTTGCCAATTTGATGTCTCACTTTATTGTAACCTTAAAATTAGATATTATATGAATTTTTTATTATTAATATAAAAATATCAACTAAAATCTAAAGAGAAAAAATATATACTTAATTATAAAAAATTTAAAAATTTATAAAAAAAAATAATATGATATTTAATTATTTTTAATATATATATATACCAAAAACAGCCCTATTATAATCTTTCACTTTATGATATTTTTAAAATAAATATTATTAATAAAAAAATATTTTTTAAAATGAATTAAATAACTTATATTTAATATTTTTAAATAAATAAAATATAAACACCCATAAATTAAAATCACATATATAATCTTTAAATTAAAATAGTTATTTTAATTTTAAATATTTTAAATATTAAAAACTTTTTCAAGTTCTTTGACCCTTCATGATGAATTGAGTAACCATCATCTAAATGTTAGAGAAACTAAATCAGTACATAGTTTTCTTCTGAAAATCTCCCCAAAAAAACTTATCCTTTTTAATATTTCATAAATTTATATTTAAAATAAAATATTATATAAATAAAATATATAACACTCATAAATTAAAATCACATATATAATTACTAAATTAAAATAATTGGTTTAAATTTATATTTAAGATAAATTTAATAAGGTATAATTAATGTAATATAAAACATGAAAGTTTGAATGCATTTCTTTATATTCACATTGTCTAGTATGATGGTAATGTATCCCTATCAACAAGATGGCATAAGTTTAGTTAAAAATTAAAAATAAAGAATACACATAAATATTTTAATTCAATATAAGATTAAATTAATATTTTTATTAAAAAATTATTAAAGGTGTTTGATATTATTTTAATATGAAATTTAAATAATATTTTAATTTAATTTTAATATAAATATAAATATGATCATTAAAAATTAAAATAATTTATTTATATATGTTCATTTAAACATAAATTTAATATATACTATAAATCTAATATATTAGGAATTATTAATAAATTGGTTATCTTTTTCAGAATGCATGTAATTTTTTGAAAGGAGTTGTCTCCTCGCTTTTGTCTAAGAATTCAAGTCGTGGTTGGAGAGATCCTAAGCAAGGACATGGATCTAAAGAATCGATTGGTAAAAGAAGAGATAAGCCATAGCTTCCATAAAAAAATTTAGGGATACCATCTAATGCAGACTAGCTGCGATAATACCAAAATATGCCATGGAATTGTACTTTTAGTATTTCACACAGAATTCCCTTATTCGCAGTAGGGTTTGACTTAGGGATTTATTAACATAGATATGTGCACAATAAAAAATGCTTCTTTTATACTGACCACACAAAACCCCAAACAAACGCACATACGCGGGTCTCTTACCTAGAGGATCCCACACAACTCCGACTAATCACAGACAATCTCACTTCGCGAACTTTACAATGTAATTTAAGAGTTAAACTCTATTTATTGTGAGATGCGATGTTGTGCAGAACCGACACGTGTCCCTCCACTTCGCATCACAAAACTTTTAGTTTCCTTTGTGAAGGTCCTTAACGTTAACTCTTAAACCTTGTGATTTGTGAAATCGTTCCCAACACGCTTTCAATCTTCGTCATTTAATCTCTCCTGGATTCGACAGTCTACGTCCGTCTCCACTGTCTCACTTCGCATCGCAAGTGAAACACTTTAACTTGCAAACTAGAACATAAACGCTATCTTTTGTGATGTTCGATGTCTTCCCACCTGCGATGTGATCTTTCACCATTGATCAGTGTTGGATCCAACAGTCCTCATCGAGCTTGCAAATCTGATTGATCTTTGTTCTCTGAATAGCACGATATTAAATTCAACAAAAGGGTATGTAAGATGTATGGTCTCGATGTGGCTACAAATCTGATCTGTCTTCTTGCTGTACGTTTAAATGCAAATGTTCGACTTTAACAAAGATTTAAAACAACTTATTTAAAACAGGGAACCCGATCAAAACACAAAACACTTGGGATTAATTTTGAAATAAAATATTATTTTAGGATAGAGATCTCGATCGAGCACAAAACAGTTGGAATTAATTTAGAAATGAAAATTACAGATCCAAGCCCTCAGATGGCTGGGTTTTACATTTACTTCTGCTTCTCAGTCCTCTCCTTTCTCGCTATTGATGGCAGAACCCCACAATGGTGGATTTGGTTTGGTTTTATGTCTTTCCAAAATCCCCGTATGGTTGAAAAACTATCATTCCATTCCAAAACAGTTTATAAAACTAAATACATAACTAATCCTAATTCAACTATCTTTTTATTCTACAAATCACAATGGCTGTGTTAGCCCAAATCAACTTAAAACAAAGTAAAATAAAATTCAAACTTCTTCTTCTATCTGGCAGAAGAAATCAACTCCAACTATAGCTTTTAAGTTGGATGCTCCTGCATCAGGCTCCCGAGGTAAATTAAACTCATGACTCCTGTCCATGAGCTCTTCAATAGAGTGCCCGACGCTCTAAATTTGGGCAGTGCCCAACCAAGAACAATCCTCCAGAGAATGGTCCTTCCATTTGACCAGATACTCTAAATATTCTTTCTTTCATGTCTTCCTAGCTACCTATGTGTCTGATCTGAAAATGAAACTATTTGTATCTGCTATTCAAAGTATTCATTTTCATTTAATTAAGTGTGCAAAGGGTTTGAAATGTCTTGCGAATTAAACAAAGTGTTTTGGGTAACTGTTTTTGAGTTTATGTGTGAGGGAATGTTAATTAAAATTATTGTTTAACATATTGAATCTGAAATAAACAGCAAAATAACTTCACCATAACAACACAGCAACATGATGAGGCGGTTCACCCCTTCTAGGCTACATCTTTCAAGTCCAAGGCTCCCAATGGGCATGTCCTTGATATATTATGATTCTCAAATTGGTTTTACAATGAGAAAGAAGCCTAAACATGCTGAAACAACTGTGAAAATGAATTCAGAAGACATAAATAAGCTAATTATGGCTTTTATTTCACCTCAAACAGTGAAGTGTAGCCCAGTGCAGCTTCATTTCCCTCATGGCCCTGATGGCTCTCCAAGCTTCCCTAAAGAAAAAATGGCTGAAAAACACCTTTTTTGGCTCTGCAACCTGTTCCAATGGCTCCAGCATGCTTAGAATACTCAAAATTGACTCAAATTTCCTCCAAATTGGTCCAATATTGGATAAGTTATGATTAAAACAAACTTCTACCCAATGTCAAGTAAAAACCCCACTAAAATTGGGCTAACTGCAGCTAAGCGGTTACATGTTTTTCCATTTAATGTCGAGGTATGGGCGGTCACATGTGGTTGAACTCGCTCTATCCGCCGGTGGTTGAGGCCTTAGGCCCTGGGTCATTGCGCACAGGTCATGTGATATGTAGGGAGCTGGCCCCCTTTTTCCACCACCCAAACTTTTTTAAACATTCAAATATAATTTGAGAACCATACCATTGAATAGGAGAGTTGGTCGAGCCGCTTGGTTTGTGCGCACGAGGTCACGGGTTCAAATCCGTTGGACCTCAATTAAATTTTTCCATACACTATTCTTTCCACGACCTGGGGCCACATGGCGGCCTGCGGGCTTGCCACGTGGCACCCGCTAATTGGCTGAAATATTACACAATCAACCAATGAACTAATCAAAATGTGCCACATGTCGATTTCTGATTAATCCAAATGGAATATTCCATGGAATATTTTGGGGAATATTCTAAGGAATATTCTTGTATTATTCCAAGGAATATTCTTTTTTTAATATTTTCCAAAGTCAAAGTCAACCCTGGTCAAACTGGATTTTTGAAGGTTACTGAAAACTTCAAACCTGCATAACTTTCACATACGATGTCGAATTTGAGTGTCGTTTTTGGCGCCAGAATCACAGCGACGAGGCCTATCCGGTTGTTTAGGTTTCAACCAATTCTAAGAAATTCCAATTTTGAGCATTTTTTCCACTTGGACATGATCACCTGATCACACCTCCCAAATGGGAAGCTTTTGGACCCCAAAATCTCTTTGATTTATAGAAATTGAAGATGAGGAAACTGATTCTCCACTCCTCCAACCTTGAACCACTGAAATCTTCCCGACGTCATCAAATTGAGCTTCTCATAAAAAGACAAATTCTTCCTTGAATTCGCTGACCAACTGTTGCTAACATTGACTGAGTCAGGATGAAAATTTTTGAAACTTTCAGAACATCAACTATAATTTGCAGAATACATATTGTTTCTACAATGGTCTAACTTCAAAGGAGACTGAAAATAAGATTCACCTTGCCAATTTTCCTCATGGCGAATTTTTAACTAATGAGCCATGTACTTGCGTCGAATCCCGACCAAGTTTTCTCACCATACCAATCTTCCATTCTGAAACCAGCAATGACCCATGCTGAACTTTATGCCCTCTTTGCTTGCATGCTTTACCCTCTCTTGGATTCTTGCACCACCTTTCACCGACACTTTGTTCTTTGTACCAATCGACACCAAAGGCACTTTCTGCAACATCTTGTCATCTTCAAAAGACGACTTGCTTTCAAGCTAAAACATATCATCATTTGTATCAGAAATAACATGAAAATATTTATGTACAAAATATTTTTGCTTAACCATCAATAAAGTCAAATTTTGACTTGCATTGACAAGCCTTTTCAATTGCCCTGCATGGACTAAAGAAGATTCTAGCTTCTTCTGATGTGCTCTCACAATAAAATTTTTACCATCCTTGAACATATGATACTTGTTCTCATGGTGATGGAAGATTGTGTTTCCGCCATATAAATACGGACTACCCAACACCACACCTGTAATTTCAAGCAGTACCACATCTAGTTCAACCCAATCAACATAATGAGTTGTTATGGCGAAGCGCAACATGCACTTTCTTAAGACTTGTAAATTAGCATCCTTGCAAATCCACCCAAGTGGATAAGGCTTTGGATGTGGAATGGTCTCAAATTTCAGCTTCTTGACTAAGTCTTCTGAGATGATATTTTCTTGATACCAACTATCAAATAGTGTGTCTATCTTTGTGTGATTTGAGATTATCCTTATATGAAATAGCTCTATCCTTCTCTTTTCATTTTGAGCTTCTATGTCATGGTTTAAAGTGCTAGAAATGGGATTTGTTTCCTGAACAATCTATTTTCCCTTTATGTTCCTTAGTACCATGGCTATGATTTTAGTTTCGTCACCTGATTCAGACCTTCAGTCTTTTTCAACAGTTGCAATAGTTTTTCCCTTTTCTTTGGCCTTATCTTTGTTTTTAAATTTCTCTGGTTTCAACTCTGGATGAAGCTTCCAACAATGGTCTTCATCGTGGCTTGTCTTGGAACATTTTTTACAAAATAACTTTCCTTTTTCTATCCTAGATTTTGCATTTATTTTCCTCCCTTTGCCTTTGAATTCACTATCCATATTCCCATCAAAAGATTGTTTACCTCTAGCCTCTAAATGCGTAGCTTGTACACAAGCTTCATCTAGACTAGTAGGATTGAACATAAGGATAGTATGTATAAGATAAGTGTGTAAACCACCTATATATTTCAGCAAGGAATCTTTAATAGGCAAATCAATTCCAAGTAATAAAGCCCTTCGTCTAAACTCTTGAGTGTAATCTTGAACACTTTGTCCTTTAAGTTGTCTAAAACTTTGCCAATTCATGATAGCCTTTTGTAAATGAGCTAATGGATAAAATTTATTTTTAATTGCAATAACAAATTCAGCCCATGATAAAGTGATCTTACCATGTTTTTTAATTTCACCCTTGGTCTTGGCCTCCCACCATACCAATGCTTCTCCTTCCATCCTTAAAGAGGCTAACTGAATCTTGGTGTCGTCATCATGAAGGTTCGGTATCCTCAAGTAAACTTCCAACTGTTTGATCCAATTGTCAATTTTCTTTGCATTGACTTCACCGTTAAACATACGCAACTCAAATTTAACATCAAGCTTTAAAAATGGAATTTTACTAGTAGTTTTAGACTTTTGGGATTGATTCACTGAAGTTGAAGATGACGATGTAGAGGAAGAGGATGACGATGGGGATGGTGGATCACAATTTCCTCCATGTCCTTTCTTTGACTTGTCATCACTTTTCTTTCCTCCTGAAGAACCCTCTCCTTCTTTCTGGTGTCTAGACCCTTCTTCTGCAAGCCTATCATTCCTTTCTTGGTAGAGTATCCTTACCATCTTTTTCATGTCTAGGAAAGCTTTTCGGAATACCCATTCCTCTTCTTTGGGATCCATATCTTCAGAAGCTTCTCCTTCTCTTGAAGACATGCTTGAAGCTACTTCTATGGCTCTTGGAGGTGGCTCTCTGGCCCTTCTTGGTTGTGGATTAGTTTGTGCACTAACCAAGTTTCCTTCACCTCTCTTGAGTTTAAGCCTAGTAAGCATCAAAACTTGCAAACAATCAACTATATATTTGCACAAAAACTAATGCTGAGTAAAACTCTAGCTCCTAAGGCTCAAATCCTTGGCTCCTAATACTCAAATCCTGAGCTCTGATACCATCTAATCTAAAAATGAAACAATTTTTATCTGTTGTTCAAAGTATTCATTTTCATTTAATTAAGTGTGCAGAGGGTTTGACATGTCTTGCAAATTAAAAAAAGTGTTTTTGGTAACTGTTTTTGAGTTTATGTGTGAGGGAATGTTAATTAAAATTATTGTTTAACATCTTGAATCTGAAATACACAACATAATAACTTCACCATAACAACACAACAACATGATGAGGCAGTTCACCCCTCCTAGGCTACATCTGTCGGGTCCAAGGCTCCCAATGGGCATGTCCTTGATATATTATGATGCTCAAATTGGTTTTACAATGAGAAATAAGCCTAAAAAGGCTTAAAAAACTGTGAAAATGAATTCAGAAGACAAAAATAAGCTAAGTATGGCTTTTATTTCACCTCAAACAGTGAAGTGTAGCCCAATGCAGCTTCATTTCCCTCATGGCCCTGATGGCTCTCCAAGCTTCCCTAAAGAAAAAATGGCTGAAAAACACCTATGTTGGCTCTGCAACCTGTTCCAATGGCTCCATCATGCTCATAATACTCAAAATTGACTAAAATTTCCTCAAAATTGGTCCAATATTGGAGAAGTTATGATAAAAACAAACTTCTTCCCAATGTCAAGTAAAAACCCCACTAAAATTGGGCTAACTGCAATTATGTCGAATAAAAATGGGGAAAACGCCAATTTTGGTGGAACGTGCCCCAAATAGGGTGGAACCACTAGGACTTGTAATAAATGTTATACATTTGTGGTCACATGGACCATTTGTCTTTTCCGAAACCGTCAGTGGAATTTGTTTAACCAACCACAGTTGCATTTATTACGGGAGCGGTCACATGTTTTGCCATTTAATGTCGGGGTATGGGCAGTCACATGTGGTTGAACTCGCTTTATCCACCGGCGATTGAGGCCTTAGGCCCTAGGTCATAGCACACAATTCATGTGATATGTAGGGGGTTGGCCCCCTTTTGCTGCCACCCAAACTTTTTTAAACATTCAAATATAATTTGAGAACCATACATATTAAGAACCATTGAATAGGAGAGTTGTTCGAGCCACTTGGTTTGTGCGCACGAGGTTGCGGGTTCAAATTCATTGGGCCTCAATCAAATTTTTCCATACACCATTCTTTCCACGGCCTGGAGCCATGCGGCGGCCTGCGAGCTTGCCATGTGGCACCCGCTGATTGGCCGAAATATTACACAGTCAACCAATGAACTAATCAAAATGTGCCACATGTCGATTTCTGATTCGTCCAGATGGAATATTCCATGGAATATTTTATGGAATATTTCAAGGAATATTCTTTTTTTAATATTTTCCAAAGTCAAATTCAACCCTGGTCAAACTAGATTTTTGAAGGTTACTGAAAACTTCAAACCTGCATAACTTTCACATACGATGTCGGATTTGAGTGCCATTCATGGTGCTAGAATCAGAGCGAAGAGGCCTATCCGGTCTTTTAGGTTTCAACCAATTCTGGGAAATTCCAATTTTGAACATTTTTTCCACTTGGACATGATCACCTAATCAGTGTCCAAAATTTGTTCAATTTCCAAAGGTTGTGCTAGAGGCATTTGTTTAATCCATGATCTTTCCTCATTTTGGGTGTCCCGTGTTCGTCTCTCTGAACTATCTTCTTCATCAACAACAATGTATGGGTACAGATCTGCCACATTTAAATGAGTGAGATTCCTACACCCGAAGGTAACTACAACTCGTAAGCATTTGCAGAAAGCTTCTGAAGAATTCTACAAGGCCCGAACTTTTTCATCTTCAATTTCTTTTATTCACCTTTAGGATACCTCTCCTTGCGCAAATGTGCTAGTACCATCTCTCCTAATTCAAATTGTACCTCCCGCCTTTTCAAATTTACTCTATGTTTCTATCTTTGGTTGTTGTCATGTAGCTTCAATTTGACTTGTTCATGTAGATCGTTGATTGCTTTTTCAAAATCTTCACCATCAACACTCCTACGCTCCAACTAACCCAAATCTCACAACTCAAATACTCCACGTGGGTGTGTTCCATCTAGGGTTTGGAAAGGACTTCTACCCGTGCTTCTGTTGGGCGAGTCATTGTAGGAAAACTCCACTTGTGCAAGCACACAATCCCACTATCTAGAATTTTCACCAACTAGGCTCCTCAGTAGATTTCCCAGACCCATGTTCACAAATTCAGTATGCCCATCAAACTTTGCGTGATAAGCCGAACTGAAATTTAGTTTGATGTCTACCTTTTCCACAATGTTCGCTAGAAATGGCTTGTGAACTTTACATCCCTATCCGAGATGATGGACTTCGTCAAGCCATGTAATCTGACTATCTCTGAAAATAAAAAGTGTGTTACATGTTTGGCATCACTTGTCTTTCTGTATGGAATGAAATGCACCATTTTGGTGAAACGATCCACCTACCACCATGATGGAATCGAATCCTTTTGTGTCTTCGGCAGACCTAAGACAAATTCCAAGCTGACTGAGTCCCATGGTCTATTCAGAATGGGTAAGGTGTATATGACCTTGCATTCTGGTTGCGTCCCTTTGCATGCTGAAAAAATTTACATCTGATCATGAATATTTGCACATCTCTTTGCATCCTCATCCAATAGTAAAAGTGGCTCAGCTGATCCAAAGTCTTATCTATCCCAAAATTTCTGGCCAAACCTCCACTGTGTTTTTCCTAAATTTAGTTCTCTTGCATAGAACATTTTGGAATACACAACTGTACTCCTTTGAACAACAACCCCTCCTACAATTTATATTCCAACCATGGACTATTTTCTCTCAATAGTGGATTTTGGCATGCTTCATAAGCTTCCTTAAAATCTGCATCCACCTCATAGAAGTCTTTGAGATGCTCAAATCCCAATACTTGCATTGCGCTTTCTTGTAATATCAAGATTCTTTTGCTTAACGCATCTACTACCTTGTTGGTCTGACCGCTGATGTGTTTCAAAATGAATGTAAAAAATTTCAAGTACTCCACCCACTTCGCATGTTTATGATTCAACTTGTGTTGCTGCATAATGTATTGTAATGCAAGATTGTCTGAAAACAAGACAAATTCATTAGCTAGCAAATAATGTCTCCAATGCTTCAATGCTTGGATGACTGCATAAAAATCTTTGTCATAAGATGTATACTTTTGCATGCTCTCATTTAACTTCTCTTTGAAGTATGCTACTGCCTTATCTTCTTAGCTGAGTACTGCACCAATGATTGTCCCACCGGCATCACAACGAACTTGAAAAATTTTGTTGAAGTCTAGTAGTTTTAGGATTAGTTTTTTCGTTATCTTCTTCTTCAAAAAATGAAAACTTCTCTCAGCAGATTATGTCCAATGAAAAGGTTGATTTTATTTCTTGATGGTATCCACCATAGGTGCACAAATACCATTGAAGTTCTTAATAAACTTCCGATAGAAACTTTCCAATCCATGAAAAATTATTACTTAAAACAAACTTTTGGGAGATGGCCAGCTAACTATGGTTGCAACCTTCTTTGGGTCCATCTTCAACTCATTCTCAAAAATTACAAATCCTAAATAAATCAATTCTTTCTTGAAAAAGGAACATTTTTTTAAATTCATTAACAATTTATTTTGCTGTAATTTTTCCAACACATACCTGACATGCCGAAAATGTTCTTCCTTCGTCTTGCTAAAAATAAGCATATCATCTAGATATACAATCACAAACTTGCCAATGAATTCTTTCAACATCTAATTCATCAAATGCATGAATGTGTTGGGAGCATTTCTCAACCCAAATGGCATGACCAACCATTCATACAAGCCTTCATTGGTCTTGAAATTTGTCTTCCATTTGTCACCTTATCTAATCCTGATATGGTGATAGCCGCTTTTCAGATCTATCTTTGAAAAGTGTGATGCTCCACTCAGAAAATCCATCATATCATCCATCTGAGGTAAAGGGAACTATACCTGATTGTGATATTTTTTATCGCCCGGGAAGCATTGCACATATGCCATTCACCTCCTTTCTTGGGAGCTAAAACGGTCGGAACAACACAAGGACTCAGACTCTCCTAATTCAATCCTTTATCCAACAATTCTTGTACTTGTTTCCTGGTCTCCTCATTTTCTTTCGGACTCATCTAGTAAGCAGCCTTGTTTGGAAAACTAGCTCCTCGAATAAAATCAATATGGTGACTAATGCTCTGCTTTGGTGGTAATTTATCTTGTAGATCATCCACCACAATATCATTAAACTATTGCATCATGTCTTGTATTTCCACAGGAAAATCAGTGATTTCCATATGCATCAATATTTCTCTTGGCCTCCGCACAACTGCATAATTCACCTCATTCTCCTCAATTTTCGCTGAAACTCCTTTCCGCCTATCAGCAGTGTTTTTGTCCCACTAGTTTCTGTAGTATCTTCTTCTTTCGTGGGAACTAGCATATGCTTTATCCCTTCCTTCACAAAGTTGTAACAATTCTTTTCCCCATCATGGACAGCCTTTCTGTCATATTTCCATGGTCTTCCCAGCAGAATATGGCACACGTCCATAGGAATAATATCGCAAGTCACATTGTTCTTGTACTCACCAATGTGAAACTCCACCTCGCACTGCTCATCAACTAGTAGTTGGTGTCCCTTCTGCAACCAAGACACCTTATAGGGAGTCGGGTGCTTCGACTTCTTCAAACCCAATTTTTCTACCATCTCATTGGATACCAAGTTATCAGTGCTTCCACTATCTATAATCAATTTGTAGCATTTTCAATGCAACTTGCACATAGTCTAGAACAATGCTTTCCTCTATGTTAGGCCAGCCACCTCCTTAGCTGGTTTTAGTAAAACCTTGTTCAACACCAAGGCCTCTCCTGTTTCAGGCACATTATCCACCTCTTGGGGCAGTGCCTCTGCTTCATCAGGTTTAGCAACATACACTCCCCTCTGTCTATATTTTCTCATTTTCAGGACATTCAAAAGACCTGTGCCCCCATTTGTGACACTTGTAACACTGGTAGGTGTTTCCTCTGTCTCTGTCATTACCTCTTCCTCACTGGTATGGCCTTCCACCTCTGGTGTTACCTTCCCTCTCAGTCTGTCCCGAAGTCTTCAAACTGCTACCCTCTTCATTACTGTTCGCAGTGCTACCTCTACCAAAGGATTGTCCTCTTCCTCTACCGGAACCACGTCCTCTTCTTGCATTCTGCTTCCTAGTAATATTTTCTTCCGCCTTCAAAGCACATTGATATGCCTCCTCTACAGTTTTAGGGGAAAGAATACTGATCTCATCTAAGATTTCCATCTGTAGACAATTCACAAATCGTGTTGTCTTCTCAGGGGTATCTTCAACATACCTAGCCCTCCAGTTTACTTTATAGAATTCTTTTGTGTATTCCCTTACCATCATCATTCTCCATCTCAGATTCTGCACTTATCTGTAAAGGGAAATTTGGTAATCTTTAGGCAGGAATTTTCTTTTCATCTTTGCAATCACCCTGTCCCATCTCTTAATCAAAGGCTTGTTTAGTCTTATCCTCTCTGCCTACACATTGTCCCACCACAGGGCGGTGTGTCCTTTCAATTTAGTGACAAAAGCCCTGATTTTTCTATCCTCACTAACTTCCTCATACTCGAAGTATTTATCTAACTCACTTATCCAGTCCAACAATGCTTCTGTGGACAAATTGCCATCATAATTGGAGAGCTCTGGTCTTGGCTTGCTGCTAGCCATCAAAACAAATTTCAGTAGTCTAATTTCTGGTGTCTCATCCTCTACCCCATCTATTTGTGTTATATGCTCCTTATCACTGTCATATCCACCTTCTGGATCCCTACGCCTTCCTACTTCCACTACTGCCAAACGTGTTGACAGCACTCTAATCTCTTCACACAATCCTTCATTTGTTGCTCCCCTTGCAGCTCTTCCCTGACCTCTTCTTCCTACTTCCATCTTCACTTAGGAAGAAAGATTCGCTCTAATACCAATTGATGCAAACTAGCTACAATAATACTAGAATACACCGCGAAATTGTGCTTTTAGGATTCCACACAGAATTCCCTTATTCATAGCAAGGTTCGACTTATGGATTTATTAACATACATAATTGCATGATAAACAATGCTTATTTTAGACTTACCACACATAAAACCCCAAACAAACGCTTATACGTGGGTGTCTTACTTGGAGGATCCCACACAGCTCCAACCAACGCGGACAATCACACTTCACGAACTTTACAACGTAACTTAAGAGTTAAACTCTATTTCTTGTGGGATGCGATGTTGCGTAGAGCCGACACGTGTCCCTCCACTTCACATCGCAAAATTTTTAGTTTCATTTATGACGGTCCTTAACGTTAGCTTTCAAACCTTGCGATTTGTGAAATCACTACCGGTGCGCTTTCAATCTTTGTTGTTTAATCTTTGTTGGATCTGACGGTCTACGTCCGTTTCTATCATCTCACTTCGCATATCAAGTCAAACACTTTAACTTGTGAACTAGACCATAAACTCTATCTTTTACGACATGTGATGTCTTCCCACCTGGGATGTGATCTTTCACCATTGATTGGTGTTGGATCCAACGGTCCTCGTCGAGCCTACAAATCTAATTCAGATCTTTGTTTTGTGAATAGCACAATATTCAATTCAACAAAGGGGTATGTAAGATCTATGGTCTCGTTACACTTGCAAATTTGATTTGTCTTATTGTTGTACGTTTAAATGCAAATGTTCGACTTTAACAAAGATTTAAAACAACTGATTTAAAACAGGGAACTCGATCAAAACACAAAATACTTGGGATTAATTTGGAAATAAAATATTTTTTTAGGACAAAAAGCCTGATCAAGCACAAAACACTTGGAATTAATTTAGAAATGAAAATTACAGATCCAAGCCCTCAAATGGATGGTTTTTACATTTACTTCTGCTTCTCAATCCTCTCCTTTCTCACTATCAATGGCAGAACCCCACAATAGTGGATTTGGTTTGGTTTTATGTGTTTCCAAAATCCCCATATGGTTGAGAAACTGTCATTCAGTTCCAGAACGAATTATAAAACTAAATAATTAACTAATCCTAATTCAACTATCTTTTTATTCTTCAAATTACAATGGTTGTGTTAGCGCAAATCAACTTAAAACGGAGTAAAATAGAATTCAAACTTCTTCTTCTGTCTGGTAGAAGAAATCAACTCGAGCTGTAGCCTTTCAGTTGGATGCTCCTGCATCAGTTTGGCTATCATGATACCTTGTTTTGAAGATTTCCATGAGAATTTGAAATATAAACATGTGAAACACTTACTGACACTTTTCTGGTCTCTTTGTTTTCCCATAAAACAATTTTTGGGACCTCAAAACGACTCTAAAATTTTAAAACCCGAAAAACTAACAAAAATATAAAGTTTCGCTAGCATTAAGGAAACTGAAAGGAAACAATGTTGGGCTTCCAAGTTGAATAGGTTGGTGGCCAACAATATCCATCTGGATCAGTCCTCCCCACTTAGGAAGAAATGGTCCCCATTGCGTTGAGTGCTTTAATTTTGTTGAACTTGGTCTGTAGTGAGCCACTTGCCTTTGTGTAGGACATGGTCGGCTTTGACAAACCAATACAATTGGATCCTTTGTTGGTGAGTGTGCTTAATCTATATGTCCATGATCCAGCTAGTTGTGGCTTGTTCATGCAATCTAGTTTGAGCTTTGTTGGTGTTGATTGCTCAACAATGTTTGGTGTGTCCAACAATGGTGGAAAGTATGGCCAAAGGAGGTCCACATTGAACACTGGGTGCAGGTCAAGGAATGGGGTAATGTTGAGCTTTAAGCATTGTCACTCACATCCTTGGTGATGTAGTAAGGCCCATATCAGAGTGTTGAAGCTTCCGATGGGCTCCAGTAGGGCGTTATTTATGAAAATGTAACCAAAATTTGTCACCCACTTGAAACTTAGGTGGCACTTGATGTTGATCATGGTGTTGTTTGTACTTGGCATTATCTTTATCCAGGATATCATGGACCTGTTGGTGGTTGTGTTGGATGTGTTCAATAAATCTGGTGGATTTATTAGCTTCGAATTGAACATGTACATATTTTGCTTGTGTAGACAAGAGACATTTGCTATTAAAATCAAACACAATGGTTTAAATACCACGCCCACTTGAAAGCGGATGTGGTAATTTGATCTATGAAGAGATATTTTATAATTGTGTTGCACATAGGAAGACTCTCTTCTCATGTTCGTGGATGCTTGGAGTTGTACATGCATAATATGTGCACTATCATCTTGTTGAAATCCTTTGTCTAGCCATTAGTCTACGGATGAAAATAATTGACTTGAGCTTAGTTTTCAATGGAAGCCATAGTCTCAACTAGAATTTGATCAAGAAATCTCTATCCATATATGATAAATGGTCAGTGGGATCCCAAAATTAACCCACACTCGTTCGAAGAAGAGTTTGGTAGTGTCTTCTATTGTGATGTTCTTCTTGCAAGCCATTAATATATCCATCTTATAAAATCTATTAACAACCACAAATATACATTCATTACCATGCTTGGTAGATAGGAGGCCATACATATAGTCCATGGGATTCGCAAGGTCGACTAGGAGTAGGCAGAGTATACAAGCCTTGCTTATTAATGGTTGGCTTGGCAATGGCACAAGCAGTAAAAGATCTGATATATTTTCCAACATCCTCTCAGATTTTTGGCCAATAAAAATATTTCTGCAATACTTCCATTGTCTTCTCGACACCAAAGTGTCATGCAACCCAACTATAATGCACCTCAAAAATCATATTTGCATGCTCGCTTGAATGAACACAAAAATGTCCTACATAGCACAACAATCCATCCTGAATATCGAAGTCTGAAATTTACTTTCTATCCATCAACATATTGTAGGTGGCACCGAACTCTGAGTCACTTTCACATAGTTGTGGCCATCCATAGGTTTCATTCCCGCAAGACTTACGAATTGCACTTAGTGCCATAATCGAGGGTTGATTGAGGCTATCTGCGACATGATTGGTTCTTCCCTTCGTGTACTTTGTGTTCATAATGAATTGTTGTATATATGTGGACCATTTTTTATGGTGATCATTCGACAACTTCCCCTGTGTCTGCATAAATTGAAGAGGTTGGTGATATATGTAGATGATCATCTACTTCCCTAGAATATAATGTTTCCATAGGTGGCAAGCCTACATGATAGAGTACATCTCCTTATCATAGTTGGGGCACCTACAAACAGTATCAGAGAGTGTCTAGTGATAGGCCACTGGGAGCCTTGCTAAGTGAGGGTTGAACCAATAGCATAATCTAAGGCGTATGTCTTAATCTCAAATGGTTGTTGTGGGTCTGGCAAGGTGAGGACCGACACAGATCAAAGGCGGTGTTTTAGTTCAACGAATTCCTTTTGTTGTGCCTTAGACCAAAAAAAAATCGCTTTCGCTCCGTCTTTGGTAACTTGACTCAAGGGCTAAATAATATGAGAGAACCAGAACATGAATATCTGATAGAAATTAGCTAGGCCAAAGAAGTTGCAAAGCTCTCTCATAGTCTCGGGGCTAGAAAATCATGAATGACTTAGATCTTAGCCAAATCCACATGCATGCCTTGATCATCTATTATGTAACCCAATTATTGGACCTCGTTCATGCCAAAGGAGCACCTCTCCAGGTTGAAACATAACTTGTGTTGTCGTAGGGTTTGAAAGACATATCAGATATGTTGTAAGTGGCTTTCCTAACTCTTGTTGAATATGAGGATGTCATCCAAGTATACAACCACAAAAAACTTGGTGAAAGGGATGGTGAAAAATTACTGTGTAACAGGCAGCAAGATGTCATCCATCAGCCTTGTAAAAGTTGCAGGGGAATTTATGAACCCAAAGGGCATGACCAACCATTCAAAAAGACCCTCCTTGGATTTTAAGGTGGTCTTCCATACATATATGGGATCTATTGGAACTTGGTGATATCCATACTTCAAATCAATCTAGTTGAATTACTTGGCCCCTTGAACTAGTCAAGAAGGTCATCGATCTATGGTATCAGGTACATATTCCTAACAATGATTTTATTTAGTGTCTGATAATCAATGCAGAGTATTTAGGTCCCATCCTTCTTCTATACGAGTACAATTGGGCTCCCACAAGGTGAGGAACTTGGTTAGTTGTCCCTTTTTATAGAAACTCTTAGATCTGTCGCTTGATATCCTCATTTTCCAGAAGAGAGATGAAGTATATTGGCCCAATGGGTAGAGGAACTTCAGGAGTCAAATCGATCGAGTGCTTGACTGAAAGTGCAAGGGTACTCATGTGGGTGAGGAGAAGATGTCCATGTATTCTTCCACGACCTTATCAACTTGGTTTTTTTGTGTGGAGGGACCCTTTATAGGGGCCGTGGATGTGACCACAATCCTCCCCTGAGAATGAATAAGAAGGAACATAAACTTCTCAATCTGGGAGATGATCTTACTACATTGCTTATCAGATATTAAAGAGATGGTGGTAGGCGAGGCAACCTCTGATATCTTGTATAGTTCCCTTTCTAAGTAATAATAACAGTGTGAGGCTTGGACTCATACACAACATGATGCTTCCAAAAATATGGTTGCCCTAATAAAACATCACATATTACCTCGTCCATGAAGGGTTTGATTTTCTATGGAAGGTGACACTGTTGGCTGACACAATGATCTTGTCCTTGCTGGAGCCACCATATGGTATATGGTTGTGGGTGCGGTGTGATCAGCACGCTAAATCGCTTAACGACCTTTGCTGACATGAGGTTCTTTTGGCTCCTAATGTCAACAATAAATTGCAATGGAGAACCCTCCACCAACATTTTTTAGTGGAAGAGACACTCCTCCTCCTTGGGATCTTTAGGCTCAGTCTTCTGGACCTTGGTGGTGGAAACTATGGTAGTGGGTTCTGCGTTGATAATATACTTCCCCATGTTCAGTTCTGGATTAGAATGAGAACATGCATCGGACTCTGAAGTGCTTAGCTCAACCACCAATGATTTCTTGGTGCATCACTCATTTGTGTTATGGCTGGGGCTCTTATGGAACTCATACCAATTTCATGTGTCTTTCCTCGCCTTCATGGTGCCATTATTTACTTATGGTTTCGATGGGTTGTCCTGGGTTGTTCCACCTTGAATCTGTCCATTTTCTACAGTTTGGGGGTGCTCTTGCCCTGCTTTGGATTCATAAATCCAAAGTGATTTAGGTGGCTCCATAAACATTCAGAGATCAAAGAGGACTAATGAAAATCTTAAAAAATAAAATTCCTTTGATTGATATGAAAATAGGTTCATATATAATATATCATCATAATATTTCCAATGGCACAAACAACACCTCAATTTGACATCGTATGCAAAAGTTATGGGCAACCAAAACTTTGGTCAACTTGACCCATTGGCTAAAGTTGGCAGAGCGGCAACTAAATTTTGAAGGATGCTAAATATGGTGGCCACTAAGCAGGCGAAAAATTGACACTTTACTGTGACAATTTCCAGCGGTCATAAAGGGAAAATGGTTGCCTACTAAAAAAACCGATAAACCCAAAAATTCGGTTGATTGGTTTATACAAAATTGTTTAATTTTTTTTTATAAAAATAGGGGGTGGGGACGGGCCACCACCCCCTCCCCAATACATAACATATCAATATATGGGTGGCAGGTGGTCAAACCTTGCCACCCCCATCACATTGCAGTGACCCAACAACCACATAAAATAGGGTCGGCGAGTATCAAACCTGCGTCGGTCCCGAATAGGCCAACCCATAGGTGACACTCCATTACACCATATTAAAAAAAATAGCAACCACAATGGGGGTGGTGAGTTTTGAACCCAGCCCGCCCCCCAACCAATTACTTTAAATAAATCCGCCAATGAGTATGTCAAGCGAGCACCTTTGTATTATTCACTCAAAATTTTATAAAAACCCAACATATTACCACACATCGACCAGCGGAGGAGAGAATCGAGCATGAAGTCCAATGTAGGAGCCGAACCTTGAGCGGGCACGCAGAACAAGGAGATAGAACCCTGATGCAAGGAATATGTCGGGAATCTAAAAGATTCTGTTGGAGCCAAATTTTCATAGTATCAAAATTATGCCAATTTTATACTGAAATGAATCAAAATTTCGCTAGGAGTCTGATGGCGTGTTTGGTTTTTTGATATAAGCAATGGATTTTGTAGAAAAAAATTGTTGAGGACGGAACCTTGACGTAGGAATCTGAAATATTCCCTAAAAGCCCGAAAATGGCAGTTTCAGAACAAAGCCAACTTTATACTCATTTTTTCACAGATAACGTGATGATGTGATCAATTTCTTCATCCGAGTAGTTGAATTTCAGTCAACCCGCATAATAGAATATTCGAGGAATATTTGGGATTCCTAGGGAGCCAAGATTTGATCTAGTCAGAAGGGGGTCAAGTTTACAATCAGATTTCACTGTTTTTCGTTAGAAATTCAATCGTGCAATCCATTTATACAGCACAGGTGTGCATTTTTAGGCTATCCCCAGAAGTGGAGATATAAGATGCATTGATACCATGTATTCTTTCGATTTTTTTCTGAGATGACGATTTGATGTTAAGATCCTTGTTTTTCATTTTGTTAGAAGATCCTTATATACCACTTCATGTGAGAGATTTGTTATTTTGTCATGTTCGAGGAGAGATTATATGAGTGAGAGTTCTTATACAAGAACGTATCATGGAGATACATGCCACTCTAGTTAAGGGAGTTCATCCTTGTATCTAACAAAGAAGGCATCATGTATTCATCATCTTCTTGCAACACCTAATGAAGTTGCCTCCCCACTCTTGACACCGGGACCAGAGACGTAACCCACACTAGGTGAAATTTGTTATCAACTTGTTTGTTTTCTTTGATTTGATGGTTGTCTTTATGTTTCCCCTTATTTAAAGTATGCACATGTGGTTATGCTGCAACTTTTCCAAGGCCTCATCCTTAGCTTGCAACAGGTGCAGCAACCTTCGTTTCTCCTTTTTTTGCTTCCTGTAGGAGTCTCCTTAGCTCACTATTCTCTGCTTTAATGCTTTGGTTGATCTCCTCAAGTTCCTGGAGCCATGACGCATTGCACAACCTTTTCATTTTTGGTACATTATTTATTGAATTTCTTTTTCCATCGCGTGAATCTGAACCCAAATTGATGGGTCCATCTGTTATGATTTCCAGAGTTACAATCCTCCTTTTATCACCGAAATCTGATCCCAAGTTAATTGTTCTGCTTTGTGCAACTCTCGCATCCGTGACCTTCTGATATTACTTTGATTCATACTTTTTATCTTGTTGCATGGTGGCACCTCGCTTCTGCCTCTCCTTTCTGTCATCCCTCTTAGGTTTCACCTCAGGATGCAGTTTCCAGCTATATATGAAGCAGTGTACCCCATTTTGAAACCGGGCCTGGAGATGTAGCCCACACTAGGTGAACTCTGTTATCAAATGTCTTGTGTTATTGTATTGTTGATTGTCTTCATCTTTCCTCTAGCTTAAGCATGCATATGTGTTATTTTAATGCTCTTTTCAATGCAATTCTAACCACATCACAGAAGTAAAAGGTCATGGGTAAATCTGGTAGTTGACGAACCCAGATCATTCATACTCTTTCATATAAAATTTTGCTAACATCACAAAAGTAAAAGATATTGGTCAATTTTGGTAGCTGAGAGAATTCGGATCAAATTTGGTATCATAGTGGTCTCCTTTCTGATGTGAATTGTGAGTGTCAATGATAACCATAAATTGAACGTGCAACAAGAAGGAAAATGGAGAATAAAAAATATCTCTACGAGGACCTCCTCAAGATGGAACACATGTTAGATATAATGTATGCAGATTACGAGGAGATAATGGCAAAAGAGTAACAAGAGAAAGGGAGAGCAGAGAATAATGTTCCATATCCATCTTCGAGTGAATATACTTCTTCTTCATCATCTTCTCATCATTCAAATAAAGATATCAACGAAATCCCTTGAGTGTAGAATCTTGAATTGAAGAGACTTCTACAAGAAGCATATATTACAACTTCAAATATGAGCCACAAAAGAGACCTTCGAAAATTTAAATCACAAGGAAGGCTTAGTGAAGCCATCATCACCTTATCTCGAATCAACAACTGAGGTAAATAGTGTCAATAGTTCTTCCGTTTCATTTCCACGTGATGTTATTTCTGTTGGAAGCCTTGAGGTACCCGTTTCAGGAACCGTCATGAGACTCCTTACCAAGATGGGATATAAAGGAGGAAAATTTGGTGTTAATGTCCAAGGAATAAATCATCCATTATAGGTTGTACAAATGCCTCGATTTGTAGGATTGGGATACATCGAAGGAGTCTGAATCAAGGGATTCTTCAAAAAAAAAAAAAATCCAAGTCATTGTCGAAACAATCAAAGAAAGAGAATGTTGGGAACACATCACAATCTTCCCACGATAGTGCACATTGTAGAGGAGGAGTTAAGACAATCTCCCGTCGCCAGGATTTCATCAGAGACAACCAAGAAAGGTATAATAGGTATCATTATGCTAATAGTCCTTTTGATTACAAGTAGATTGTTAATGGTGAACAAATTTTGTGGCATAGAAAACCACGTACTTTTTGTGGTTTGTATAATCATGTTGTTTCCGAGTGTTGGAAGAGGATGAGACGTGAAAGGTCTTCTCCACATCAGGGAAGGAAGAAGCTTAAGAAGGTATGGAGGAAGAATACTTTTTGAAATCATTGCAACATATATGGACATCAGAGAGCCACATGTTAAATACTCCATGACTAGAAAGCACCTATGAAGGAAATAGCTAGTGAATTTGTTTAATGAGTGAATCAACCACAAGGAGATGACCCATTCACTTTTTCGAGTGAGAGATGGTTTTATTAGATAATAGCTTGTCATGGTTGCATTTTGTCAATCACATGTTGTAAAATGATTGTAAAAATGATGAAGTGTTTTCCATCACTTATGAATGCAACATGATGTTTCTTTTGGCCTTTTTGTCGATAGCTTGGGTTGTTTGGGTTATGATTGGTCATGTAATTGAACATGTATTTTGCAAAGATACTCTACAGGTTTGCAGAGGACATAGGTGTCGGTTCATCACTTATGGCTCCAAAGAAAAAAGTTGAAGGAGAAGGAAGTGTGGCTTGTTTAGGGTACTTGTTATGTAAAAAAGAGAGTACAACAGATTGTAGATTGTATTTATGGTTTTGGAAGACCAAAAGCTCAGAGATCAAAAAGGGCTAAGGAAAAACTCAAAAATCAAAGTCTTTGGATTTCCATGAAACCAGATTCAGATCGAAGAGCTCATCACAAGCTTTAGAACAGTGCAAACGACACCCCCTCCCCAACACATAACATATCAATATATGGGTGGTAGGTGGTCAAACCCTGCCACCCCCATCACATTGCATTGGCCCAACGACCACATAAAACAGGGTCGGCGGGTATCGAACCCGCGTCAGTTCCGAATAGGCCCACCCATAGGTGACACTCCATTACACCATATTAAAACAAATAGCAACCAAAATGGGGGTGGTGAGTTTTGAACCTAGCCCACCCCCCAGCCAATTACTTTAAATAAATCCGCCAACAAGTGTGTCAAGCAAGCACCTTTGTATTATTCGCTCAAAATTTTATAAAAACCCAACATATTACCACATATCGACCAGCAGAGGAGAGAATCGAGCATGAAGTCCAATGTAGGGGTGGAACCTTGAGCGGGCACGTAGAACAAGGAGACAGAACCCTGATGCAAGGAATATGTCGGGAATCTAAAAGATTATGGTGGAGCCAAATTTTCATAGTATCAAAATTATGCCAAGTTTATACTGAAATGAATCAAAATTTCGCTAGGAGTCTGATGGCGTGTTCGGTTTTTTGATATAAGCAATGGATTTTGCAGAAGAAAATTGTTGAGGATAGAACCTTGACGTAGGAATATGAAAGATTCCCTAAAAGCCAGAAAATTGCAGATTCATAACTAGGCCAACTTTATACTCATTTTTTCGCAGCTAACGTGATGATATGATTAATTTCTTCATCCGAGTAGCCGAATTTTAGTCAACTCGCATAATAAAATCTTTGAGGAATATTTGGGATTCCCAGGGAGCCAAGATTTGATCAAGTCAGAAGGGGGTCGAGTTTACAGTCAGATTTCACTATTTTTCGCTAGAAATTCAATCATGCAGTCCATTTATACAACAGAGGTGTGCATTTTTAGGCCATCCCCAGAAGTGGAGGTATAAGATGCATTGATACCATGTATTCTTTCGATTTTTTCTGAGATGATGATTTGATGTTGAGATCCTTGTTTTTCATTTTGTTAGAATATCCTTGTATGCCACTTCATATGAGAGATTTGTTATTTTGTCATGTTCGAGGAGAGATTATATGAGTGAGAGTTCTTATAGAAGAACGTCTCATGGAGATACATGCCACTCTAGTTAAGGGAGTTCATCCTTGTATCTAACAAAGAAGGCATGATGTATTCATCATCTTCTTGCAACACCTAATGAATTTTCCTCCCCACTCTTGACACCAGGCCTAGAGACGTAACCCACACTGGGTGAAATTTGTTATCAACTTGTTTTTTTTCTTTGATTTGATGGTTGTCTTTATGTTTCCCCTTATTTAAAGTATGCACATGTCGTTATGCTGCAAATTTTCCAAGGCCTCATCCTTCACTTGCAACTAGCGCAACAACCTTTGTTTCTCCTTTTTTGCTTCCTGTAGGAGTCTCCTTAGCTCAATATTCTCTGATTTAATCTTTTGGTTTATCTCCTCAAGTTCCTGGAGCCATGACGCATTGGGCGACCTTTTCATTTTTGGTAAATTATTTATTGAAATTTTTGTTTCATCGTCTGAATTTGAACCCAAATTGATGGGTCCATCTGTTGTGATTCCCAGAGTTACAATCCTCCTTTCGTCACCGAAATATGATCCCAAGTTAATTGTTCTACTTCGTGCAACTCTCACATCCATGAGCTTCTCATATTTGCTTGGTTCAAACTTTTGATCTTGTTGGATGGTGGCACCTCGCTTCTGCCTCTCCTTTCTGTCATCCCTCTTATGTCTCACCTCAGGGCGCAGTTTATAGCAATATATGAAGCAGTGTACCCCATTTTGAAACTGGGCCTGGAGACGTAGCCCACACTAGGTGAACTCTATTATCAAATGTCTCGTGTTATTGTGTTGTTGACTGTCTTCATCTTTCCTCTTACTTAAGCATGCATATGTGTTATTTTAATGCTCTCTTCAATGCAATTCTAACCCATATCATGGGTAAAAGATCATGGGTAAATCTGATAGCTGACGAACCCATATCATTCATACTCTTTCATATGCACTTCTGCTAACATCACAAAAGTAAAAGATATTGGTCAATTCTGGTAGATGAGAGAATATGGATCAAATTTGGTATCAGAGCGGTCTCCTTGCTTATGTGAATTATGAGTGTCAATGATAACCAGAGATTGAACGTGCAACAAGAAGGAAAATGGAGAATAAAAAATATCTCTACGAGGACCTCCTTCAGATGGAACACATGGTAGATATAATGTATGAAGATTACGAGGAGATAATGGCAAAAGAGTAACAAGAGAAAGGGAGACAGAGGATAATGTTCCATATCCATCTTCGAGTGAATATACTTCTTCTTCATCATCTTCTCATCATTCAAAGAAAGAGATCAATGAAATCCTTCAAGTGTAGAATGTTGAATTGAAGAGACTTCTACAAGAAGCATATATTACAACTTCAGATATGAGCCATGAAAGAAGCCTTCGAAAATTTAAAGCACAAGAAAGGCTTAGCAAAACCATCATCACCTGCTTTCGAATCAACAACTGAGGTAAACAGTGTTGATAGTTCTTCCGTTTCATTTTCACGTGATGTTATTTCTGTTGGAAGCCTTGAGGTACCCATTTCAAAACCGTCACGAGACTCTTTACCAAGATGGGATATAAAGGAGGAGGACTTGGTGTTAATGTCCAAGGAATAAATCATCTATTAGAGGTTGTACAAATACCTCGATTTGTAGGATTGGGATACATCGAAGGAGTCTGAATCAAGGGATTCTTCAGAAAAAAAGAATCCAAGTCATTGTCGAAACAATCAAAGAAATAGAATGATGGGAACACATGAAAATCTTCCCACGATAGTGCACATTGTAGAGGAGGAGCTAAGACAATCTCTCGTCACCAGGATTTCATCAGAGACGACCAAGAAAGGTATAATAGGTATCATTATGCTAATAGTCCCTTTGATTACAAGTATATTGTTAATGGTGAACAAATTTTGTGGCATAGAAAACCACGTAATTTTTGGGGTTTGTATAATCATGTTGTTTCCAAGTGTTGGAAGAGGATGACAGCGATAAAGAGGATGAGACGTGAAAGGTCTTCTCCACATCAGGGAAGGAATAAGCTTAAGAAGGTATGGAGGAAGAATAATTTTTGAAATCATTGCAACATATATGGACATCAAAGAGCCACGTGTTAAAAACTCCATGACCAGAAAGCACCTATGAAGGAAATAACTGGTGAATTTGTTCAACAAGTGAAACAACCACGAGGAGATGACCCGTTCACTTTTTCGAGTGAGAGATGGTTTTATTAGATAATAGCTTGTCATGGTCGCATTTTGTAAATCACATGTTGTAAAATGATTGTAAAAATGATGAAGTGTTTTCCATCACTTATGAATGCACATGATGTTTCTTTTGGCCTTTTTGTCGATAGCTTGGGTTGTTTGGGTTATGATTGGGCATGCAATTGAACATGTATTTTGCAAATATGCACTACAGGTTTGCAGAGGACATAGGTGTCGGTTCATCACTTATGGCTCCAAAGAACAAAGGTGAGGAGAAGGAAGTGTGGCCTGTTAGGGTACTTGTTGTGCAAAAAAGAGAGTACAATAGATTGCAGATTGTATTTAAGGTTTTGGAGGACAAAAAGCTCCTCAGTGGGGAGGAATGATCCATGTGGCTCCATAAACACTCAGAGATCAAAGAGGGCTAAGGAAAAACTCAAAAATCAAAGTCTTTGGATTGCCATGAAACCAGGTTCAAATCAAAGAGCTCATCACAAGCTTTAGAACGGTGCAAACGACACCCCCTCCCCAACACATAACATATCAATATATGGGTGGCAGGTGGTCAAACCCTGCCACCCACATCACATTGCATTGGCCCAACGACCACATAAAACAAGGTCAGCGGGTATCAAACCCGCGTCGATCCCGAATAGGCCCACCCATAGGTGACACTCCATTACACCATATTAAAACAAATAGCAACCAAAATGGGGGCAGTGAGTTTTGAACCTAGCCCGCCCCCCAACCAATTACTTTAAATAAACTCGCCAACGAGTGTGTCAAGCGAGCACCTTTGTATTATTCGCTCAAAAATTTATAAAAACCCAACATATTACCACACATCGACCAGCAGAGGAGAGAATCGAGCATGAAGTCCAATGTAGGGGCGGAACCTTGAGCGGGTACGCAAAACAAGGAGATAGAACCCTGATGCAATGAATATGTCAAGAATCTAAACTATTCTGTTGGAGCCAAATTTTCATAGTATCAAAATTATGCCAAGTTTATAATGAAATGAATCAAAATTTTCTAGCAGTCTTATGGCGTGTTCGGTTTTTTGATATAAGCAATGGATTTTGTAGAAGAAAATTGTTGAGGATAGAACCTTGACGTAGGAATCTGAAAGATTCCTTAAAAGCTCGAAAATGTCAGATTCAGAACTAGGCCAACTTTATACTCATTTTTTCGCAGATAACGTGATGATGTGATCAATTTCTTCATCTGAGCAGCCGAATTTCAGTCAACTCACATAATAGAATCTTTGAGGAATCTTTGGGATTTCTAGGGAGCCAAGATTTGATCGAGTCAGAAGGGGGTCGAGTTTACAGTTAGATTTCACTATTTTTAGCTAGAAATTCAATCGTGCAGTCCATTTATACAACAGAGGTGTTCATTTTTAGGCCATCCCCAAAAGTGGAGGTATAAGATGCATTGTTATCATGTATTCTTTCGATTTTTTCTGAGATGATGATTTCATGTTGAGATCCATGTTTGTCATTTTGTTAGAAGATCCTTGTATGCCACTTCATGTGAGAGATTTGTTATTTTTTCATGTTCGAGGAGAGATTATATGAGTGAGAGTTCTTATAGAAGAATGTCTCATGGAGATACATGCGACTCTAGTGAAGGGAGTTCATCCTTGTATCTGAAAAAGAAGGCATCATGTATTCATCATCTTCTTGCAACACCTAATGAAGTTGCCTCCCCACTCTTGACACCAGGCCCAGAGATGTAACCCACACTGGGTGAAATTTGTTATCAACTTGTTTGTTTTCTTTGATTTGATGGTTGTCTTTATGTTTCCCCTTATTTAAAGTATACACATGTGGTTATGTTGCAACTTTTCCAAGGCCTCATCCTTAGCTTGCAACTGGCACAACAACCTTTGTTTCTCCTTTTTTGCTTCCTGTAGGAGTCTTCTTAGCTCAATATTCTCTGCTTTAATGCTTTGGTTGATATCCTCAAGTTCCTGGAGCCATGACGCATTGGGCGACCTTTTCATTTTTGGTACATTATTTATTGAAATTTTTGTTTCATCGCCTGAATCTGAACCCAAATTGATGGGTCCATCTGTTGCGATTCCTAGAGTTACAAGCCTCCTTTCGTCACTGAAATCTGATCCCAAGTTAATTGTTCTACTTCGTGCAACTCTCGCATCCGTGACCTTCTCATATTCCTTTGATTCAGAATTTTGATCTTGTTGCATTGTGGCACCTTGCTTCTGCCTCTCCTTTCTGTCATCTGTCTTAGGTCTCACCTCAAGGTGCAGTTTCCAACAATATATGAAGTAGTGTACCCCATTTTGAAACCGAACCTGGAGACATAGCCCACACTAGGTGAACTCTGTTATCAAATGTCTCGTGTTATTGTGTTGTTGACTATCTTCATCTTTCCTCTTGCTTAAGCATGCATATGTGTTATTTTAATGCTCTTTTCAATGCAATTCTAACCACATCACATAAGTAAAAGGTCATGGGTAAATCCGATAGCTGACGAACCCAGATCATTCATACTCTTTCATATGCAATTCTGCTAACATCACAAAACTAAAATATATTGGTCAATTCTGGTAGATGAGAGAATCTGGATCAAATTTGGTATCAGAGTGGTCTCCTTGCTGATGTGAATTATGAGTGTCAATGATAACCAGAGATTGAACGTGCAACAAGAAGGAAAATGGAGAATAAAAATTATCTCTACGAAGACCTCCTCAAGATGGAACACATGGTAGATATAATGTATGAAGATTACGAGGAGATAATGGCAAAAGGGTAACAAGAGAAAGGGAGAGCAGAGGATAATGTTCCATATCCATCTTCGAGTGAATATACTTCTTCTTCATCATATTCTTATCATCCAAATAAAGAGATCAACGAAATCCTTCAAGTGTAGAATGTTGAATTGAAGAGACTTCAAATACGAGCCATGAAAGAGGCCTTCAAAAATTTAAAGCACAAGGAAGGCTTAGCGAAGCCATCATCACCTACTTTCGAATCAACAACTAAGGTAAACAGTGTCGATAGTTCTTCCGTTTCATTTTCACGTGATTTTATTTTTGTTGGAAGCCTTGAGGTACCTGTTTCAGGAACTGTCATGAGACTCCTTACCAAGATGGGATATAAAGGAGGAGGACTTGGTGTTAATGTCCAAGGAATAAATCATCCATTATAGGTTGTATAAATACCTCAATTTGTAGGATTGGGATACATTGAAGGAGTCCGAATTAAGGGATTCTTCAAAAAAAAAAAAAAAAAAAAAAAAAAATCCAAGTCATTGTCGAAACAATCAAAGAAAGAGAATGATGGGAACACATCACAATCTTCCCACGATAGTGCACATTGTAAAGGAGGAGCTAAGACAATCTCTCATTGCCATGATTTCATCAGAGACGACCAAGAAAGGTATAATAGGTATCATTATGCTAATAGACCTTTTGATTACAAGTAGATTGTTAATGGTGAACAAATTTTGTGGCATAGAAAACCACATAATTTTTGTGGTTTGTATAATCATATTGTTTCCGAGTGTTGGAAGAGGATGAGACACGAAAGGTCTTCTCCACATCAAGGAAGGAAGAAGCTTAAGAAGGTATGGAGGAAGAATAATTTTTGAAATCATTGCAACATATATGGACATCAGAGAGCCACGTTAAATACTCCATGACCAGAAAGCACCTATGAATGAAATAGCTGGTGAATTTGTTCAACAAGTGAATCAACCACGAGGATATGACCCATTCACTTTTTCGAGTGAGAGATGGTTTTATTATATAATAGCTTGTCATGGTCGCATTTTGTAAATCACATGTTGTAAAATGATTGTAAAAATGATGAAGTGTTTTCCATCACTTATGAATGCAACATGATGTTTCTTTTGGCCTTTTTGTCGATAGCTTGGGTTGTTTGGGTTATGATTGGTCATGTATTGAACATGTATTTTGAAAAGATGTACTACAGGTTTACAGAGGACATAAGTGTCGGTTCATCACATATGGCTCCAAATAACAAAGGCGAAGGAGAAGGAAGTGTGGCATGTTAGGGTACTTGTGCAAAAAAGAGAGTACAACAGATTGCAGATTGTATTTATGGTTTTGGAGGACCAAAAGCTCCTCAGTGGGGAGGAATGATCCAGGTGGCTCCATAAACACTCAGAGATCAAAGAGGGCTAAGGAAAAACTCAAAAATCAAAGTCTTTGGATTGCCATGAAACCAGGTTCAGATCGAAGACCTCATCACAAGCTTTAGAACTATGCAAACGACACCTCGTCTGACATCGTATGCAAAAGTTTTGGTCAACTTCACCCATTGGCTAAAGTTGGCATAGTGCCAACTAAATATGGAAGGAAACTAAATTTAGCGGCCATTAAGCAAGGACAAATTGACACTTTACGATGACTGTTTCTGATAGTCGGAAAGGGAGAAATTATTGCCTACTTAAAAAAATTGGCAACCCCAAAAGTTTGATCAATTGGTTTTGAACAAATTTTTTTTTGATCAAAAATTATTTGTGTGTGTGTGTGTGTGTGTGTGTGTGTGTGTGTGTGTGTACACACACACAGATCATGAGATCATGTCCAAGTTTAAAAAAAAATGCTCAAAATGGAAGTGCTCATAAATGGTTGCAATCTGAACGATTGGAAAGGCCTCGTCGCTGCGATTCTGGCACCATGAACGGGACTCAAATCCGATGTCATATGTGAAAGTTACTGAGGTTTGAATTCGTCTAGTGACCTCCAAAACATGACTTTTTGACCAAAAGAATTTGTCATTTAAAAAAAAAAATTATATGGAAATCATTTATTTTATAAGGTTTTTATTGGCCTATCAGTGGGTGCGGGCTGCCACGTGGCCCCAGGCCATTGGCTAAAAATTTTGATGCAAAAATTTGGAGGGCATGAGGTTCGAACCCTCGACCCGACTCCTCGGGCAGGGTCGACCCGACCAACACGGTAGAGGAAATGTAGGTGTAATGGGCAAGTTGGGTCGATGTGTTGAACGGAGGCTCGGGTTGTCGGTAAAAAAAGAGTCAGGCGGATGAACGGAGATTTGGGTCGTGTTGAATGGGCAGAGGTTGGTTAAGCCCTCAGGGCTTAAGTTTCGTTGTCAGGTGACCGGCAGACAGGAACCAAGGGCTTAATGCCTTTTCCAACCAGCGGAACAAAGGGTTAGCACCTTTGTGCTAGCACCCTATCCACGTGACCTCTGACCTCTGACCGAGAGCACGGTTCAAACCTTATCTGCCAGCAAGACTTGACCGCCCAGAAAAACCACATGTGAACGCGCCAACTGTCTAACAGTTACACTTAATGTTATCCCTAAATTAGCACGCGGTTCCACTAGTTGGAGCAATTCCGCCTTTGTTGTTGAGTTAACCAGAGTTCCTCTAGTTTTGGAGGAGGTTTTCTAGTGCCACTGGGAAAAATCTTTTTTTGGTCGTAACTTTCTCAATTTTCGACCAAACAAAATGAAATTTTAGTCAATTTTGGCTTTCTGGAGCATTCCGGAGAGTTTGGGATAGGTTTCAAACCAAACAGAGGTGTTCTTCAGCCATTTTTTCTTCAAGGAAGAGGAAAGAGCCATCAGGGCCATCAGGGAGATGGAGTTGTATTGGGTTGTACTTCACTGTTTGAGGTGAAACAAAAGCCATTTTTAGCTTATTTCTGTCTTCTGAAGTCAAAATAATAGCTTGTTTTTCCTATTTCAGAATATTTTTCACTATGTAACCATTTTGAGCAAATTAATAGAGCAAGGACATGCCATTGGGGAGCCTTGGACCGGTAGGTGTAGCCCAGGAGGGGTGAACTGCCTCATCAGTTTTTTGTGTTATGCTATGGTGAAGTATTTTTGCTGTGATATATTAAACAGTAAATTTAAATAACAAATCCTCACACATTAAACTTAGAATCATTACCAAAACTACTTTGTTTAACCTGCAATACACAGAGAACACTTTGCACACTAAATTAAATGGAAATGGATACTTTGCATAGCATTTACAAATAGTTCCATTTTCAAATCAGATGGTATTAGAGCTAGATTTTTACTCTGCATTTGTTCTTGTGCAAAGATATAGTTGATTGTTTGCAAGTTTTGATGCTTATGGCTTAAACTCAAGAGAGGGGAAGGACACTTGGTTAGAGCACAAAGTAATCCTCAACCAAGAAGGGCCAGAGAGCCACCTCCAAGAGCCATAGAAGAAGCCTCAAGCATGTCTTCAAGAGAAGGAGAATTTCCTGAAGACATTGATCCCAAAGAAGAAGAACGGGTGTTCCAAAAGGCTTTCTTGGACATGACGGAGATGGTGAGGATACTCTACCAAGAAAGGAATGACAGGCTTGTAGGTGAAGGGTCTAGACATCAGAAAGAAGGAGAGGGTTCTTCAAGAGGAAAGAAAAATGATGACAAGTCAAAGAAAGGACACGGAGGAAATGGTGATCCACCATCCCCATCTTCATCCTCTTCCTCTACATCGTCATCCTCGACTTTGGTGAATCAATCTCACAAGTCTAAAACCACTGGTAAAAGTCCATTTTTAAAGCTTGATGTTAAATTTGAGTTGTTTATGTTTAATGGTGAGGCAAATGCAGAGAAAATTGACAATTGCATAAGAAATTTGGAAGTTTACTTGAGGATACAAAACCTTCATGATGACGACACCAAGATACAATTAGCCTCTTTGAGAATGGATGGAGCAGCATTGGTATGGTGGGAAGCCAAGACCAAGGATGAAATTAAAAAAACATGGTAAGATCACTTTATCATGGGCTGAATTCATTATTGCAATTAAAAATAAATTTTATCCATTAGCTCATTTACAAAAGGCTATCATGAATTGGCAAAACTTCAGACAAATTAAGGGACAAAGTGTTCAAGATTACACCCAAGAGTTTAGACGAAGGGCTTTATTACTTGGAATTGATTTTCATAGCCAAGAGACTTTGCTGAAATATATAGGTGGTTTACACAGCTATCTTATACATACTATCCTTATGTTCAATCCTTCTAGTCTAGACGAGGTTTGTGTCCAAGCCACGCATTTAGAGGCTAGAGGTAAACAATCTTTTGATGGGAATGAGGATAGTGAATTTAAAGGCAAAGGAAGAAAAAGAAATGCAAATTCTAGGAAAGAAAAAGGAAAATTATTTTGTAAAAAGTGTTCCAAAACAAGCACGATGAAGACCATTGCTAGAAACGTCATCCGGAGTTGAAGCCAGAAAAATTTAAAACCAAAGATAAGGCCAAAGAAAAAGGTAAAACGATTGCAATAGTTGAACAAGACTTAGGGTCTGAATCAGGAGATTAAAATAAAAGCATATCTTTGGCACTAAAGAACATAAAGGGGAAAGAGATTGTAAATGAAACAAATCCCAGTTCTAGCACTTTAAATTGTCACATAGAAGCTCCAAATGAAGAGAGGAGGATTGAGCTGTTTCATGCGAGGATAATTTCCAAACAAACAAAGATAGACACCCTATTTGATAGTGAGTCTCAAGCAAACCTCATCTCAGAAGACTTAGTCAAGAAGCTGAAACTTGAGACCATTCCACATCCAAAGCCATATCCACTTGGTTGGATTGCAAGGATGCTAATTTACAAGTTTCAAGGAAGTGCATGTTGCGCTTCGCCATAACAACTCATTATGTTGACATGGTTGAATTATATGCGGTACCGCTTGACATTACAGGTGTGGTGTTGGGTAGTTCATACTTATATGACAGAAAAGCGATCTTCCATCGCCATGAGAATAAGTATCACCTATTCAACGATGACAAGGAGTTTGTTGTGAGAGCACATCGGAAGAAGCTAGAATTTTCTTTAGTGAATGGAGGGCAATTGAAAAGGCTTGTCAATGCAAGTCAAATTTTGACTTTGTTGATGGTTGAGCAAAAATATTTTGTACATAATCCTTTTCATGTTATTGCTGATGTAAATGATGATATGTTTCAGTCTGAAAGCAGGTCGTCTTTGGAGGGAGATGATAGGAAGTTGCAGCAAGTGTCTTTGGTGTTGATCGGTGTAGAAAAAAAAGTGTCGGTGCAAAGTGGTGCAAAGAGAGGGTAAAGCATGCAAGCAAAGAGGGCACAAAGTTCAGCATGGATCAATGCTGGTTTAAGAATGGCAGGTTACTATGGCGATAAAACTTGGTTGGGAATCGACACAAGTACATGGCTCATTTGGAAAAAATTTGCCATAAGGACAGTTGGCAAGGTGAATCTTATTTCCAGTTTCCTTTGAAGGTAGACCATTATAGGAGCAGTATGTTTTCTACAAATTATAGTTGTTGTTCTGCAAAATTCAAAAATTTGCATCATGCATCACTCAAGGTTAGCAATAGTCGGTCAACAGATTCAAGGAAGAATTTATCTTTTTATGAGAAGCTCAATTTGATGAAATCAGGGAGATTTCAGTGGTTCAAAGTTGGAAGAGTGGAGAATCAGTCTCCTCATCTTCAGTTACTGCAATTCAGAGAGATTTTGGGGTCCAAAAGATTCCCATTGGGGAGGTGTGATCAGGATATCATGTCCAACTTAAAAAATTGCTCAAAAATGGAAGTGCTCAGAAATGGTTTCAATCTAAATGACTGGAAATGCCTCGTCGCTGCGATTCTAGCGCCGTGAACGGGACTCAAATCCGATGTTGTATGTGAAAGTTACTAAGGTTTGAATTTGTCTAGTGACCTCCAAAACAAGACTTTTTGACCAAAATAATTTGTCATTTAAAAAAAAAATTATATGGAAAAAATTTATTTTTATAAGGTTTTTGTTGGCCTATCAGTGGGTGCCACATGGTCTTCCCGAAGGCTGCCACGTGGTTAAAAATGTTGATGCAAAAATTTGGAGGGCATGAGGGTTGAACCCTCGACCCGACTCCTCGGGCAGGGTTGACTCAACCAACACGGTAGAGGAAATGGAGGTGTAATGGGCGAGTCGGGTTGATGTGTTGAACAGAGGCTTGGGTCATCGGTAAACGAAGAGTCAGGCGAATGAACGGAGATTCGGGTCACGTTGAATGGGCGGAGGTTGGTTAAGCCCTCAGGGCTTAAGCCCCATTGTCAGGTGACCAGCAGATAGGAACCAAGGGCCTAACGCATTTTCCAACCAGCAGAACAAAGGGTTAAGCACCTTTGTGCTAGCACCCTATCCATGTGACGTCCGCCTGTGACCGAGAGTGCGGTTCAAATTTTATCCGGCAATAAGACTTGACCACCTGGAAAAACCGCAATTGAACGCGCCAGCTGTCTAACAGTCACACTTAATGTTATCCCTAAATTAGCATGCGCTTCTGCCAGTTGGAGCAATTCCACCTTTTTTGGTGAGTTAACTGGAGTTCCTCTAGTTTTGGAGGAGGTTTTCTAGTGCCATTGCGCAAAATCTTGTTTTGGTCATAACTTTCTCAATTTTCGACCAAACAAAATGAAATTTTAGTCAATTTTGGCTTTCTCGAGCATTATGGAGAGCTTGGGATAGGTTGCAGAGTGAATAGAGGTGTTCTTTAGCCATTTTTGTTTCAGGGAAGAGGAAAGAGCCATTAGGGCCATCAGGGAGATGGAGTTGTATTGGGTTGTACTTCACTGTTTGAGGTGAAACAAAAACCATTTTTAGCTTATTTCTGTCTTCTGAAGTCAAATACACAGTTTTTTTTTCCTTTTTAGGCATATTTTTCACTGTGTAACCATTTTGAGAAAATTAATAGAGCAAGGATATGCCATTGGGGAGCCTTGGACTGGCAGATGTAGCCCAGGAGGGGTGAACTGCCTCATCAGTTTGCTATGTTATGCTATGGTGAATTTTTCTTGCTGTGTATTTCTGCTGTGATATATTAAACAGTAAATTTAAATAACAAATCCTCACACATAAAACTCAGAATCATTACCAAAACTACTTTGTTTAACCTGCAAGACATGGAGAACATTTTGCACACTAAATTAAATGGAAATGGATACTTTGCATAGCATTTACAAATAGTTCCAACACACACACACATATATGTGTGTGTGTGTGTGTGTGTGTGTGTGTGTGTGTATTGTGGGGGGTGCTACCACCCTCGCCACCCCTCCCCAACACATGACATATCAATATATGGGTGGTGGGCAGTCAAACCTCGCCACCCCCATCACATTGTATTACCCCAATGACCACATAAAACAGGGTCGGCGGGTATCGAACCCACGTCGACCGTTGGTCGGCCTGCCCATCGACAACCCTCCATTACACCATATTAAAAGAAATAGTAGCCAAAATGGGGGTGACGGGTTTTGAACCTAGCCCATCCCCCAACCAATTACTTTAAATAAACCTGCCTACCAGTGTGTCAAGAGGGAACCTTTGTATTATTTGCCCAAAAGTTTATAAAAACCCAACATATTACCACATGCCCACCAATGGAAGAGATTGTCGAGCATGAAGTCCAATGCAGGGACAGAACCTTGAGAAGGCACGCAAAATGAGGAGATGTAACCTTGACGCAGGGAATATGCTAGGAATCTAAAAGATTTCCTTGGAGCCAAATTTTCACAGTATCAAAATTATGCCAAGTTTGTACTCAAATGAATCAGAATTTCGCGAGGAGTCTGATGACATGTTTGGTTTTCTGATCTAAGCAACATATTTTATGGAAGCAAACTGTTGAGGACGGAACCATGAAGCGGACTGTTGAGGACAGAACTATGGAATTTGAAAGATTCCTTAAAGGCCCAAAAATGACAGTTTCAGAACCAGGCTAACCTTGTACCCATTTTTTCTCAAATTTTCACATGGAACGTGATCGTGTGATCAATTTATTCATCTGAGCAATCGAATTTCATTCAGCTCATAGAAGATAAACATTGAGGAATATTTGAGATTCCTGGGAAGCCCAAACTTCACTGAGTCGGAAGGGGTTGAGTTTATAGTCAAATTTCACGGTTTTTCACTAGAAATTCAATCGTGTGGTCCATTTCTTGAGTAGAGGAGTGAATTTTTGAGTTATCCCCGAAAGTGGAGGTATAAGATGCATTGATACCATGTATTATTTCTATTTTTGTGGAGATTATGATTTGATGTTAATGTCCTTGTTTGTCATTTTGTTGGAGGATCCTTGTATGCCACTTCATGTGAGAGATTCGTTATTTTGTCATGTTAGAGGAGAGCTTATATGAGTGAGAGTTCTTATAGAATAACGTCTAATGGAAAGACATACCACTCTAGTCAAGGAATTTCATCCTTGTATATGACAAAGAATGCATCATGTACTCATCATCTTCTTGCAAAAACTAATGAAGTGGCCTCCCCACCCTTAACACTGGGCCCAGAGACGTAACCCACACTGGGTGAACTTTGTTATCAACTTATGTTTGTTTTTTGATTTGATGATTTCCTTTATGTTTTCTCTTCTTTAAAGTGTGAACATGTGGTTTCTTCACACTCTTTCACACGCAATTATGTTAACAACATAGAAGTAAAGATCTTGGTTAATTCTGATAGCTGAGATAATCTAGATCACAAAGTCTCGCTTCTTTTGTTTAAATTTTTATTCGATATAGGCAACATATAGGTATTTTTCACCAAGTAAGGAGATGTCTAGGAACTCCATTTCTTCCTGAATGTATTTTTCCATACAACCGTAGTACTTGAGCACCAGATGTCACTCAGAGCGTTTGAGACCTAGGTTTATGTGTACAGTATGAAAAATATTTGTGATAGCATGCACATCTTGGTCCCTTTGTTGTCGTAGTGTGTTCCATTGTACGTACTTGTCTTCACATCTCCCAACAGGGAAATATTGTTCCTTTACAACGTCTTGGAAATATTTCCTTTTTCTCACATTAGGTTTCCCACGAGTCCTTGACATGGGGGGGAACATTGAGCAGTGAAAAAGGTAATATTTTCCCTATTAGAGAAATTATGGAATGGAAAATAACCTTCCAACAGACTTAACCATTTATTTACAGCATATCCATTTATCTGACCTTTGAATAAGGGGATATCAAAGTTAACTTTTACCTTGAATGGGGTGGTGCCTCTAAAGTGACTCATGGATGAAGATGTGTCACTTGTTGGCATTCGCCGAAGGATCTGTGCAATGTTGTCAATCATCTCGTTCCTTTTCCACTCGAGGGCTTCTTCGAGCAATAATTTGATAGGATGTCTTACTCCCTCATCTTTCTTTTCTTCCACCATGGGAGGCCATCGGTATCACCGGGGACGGTCTTGCAAGGGCTCAACCAATTCAATTCCCAACTCCTTATACCTTGACCTCGTTGGGGACATGCACAGAAAAACTGAGAAATAGCAGACCACTATGATTCCACTGATATGTATTTATGAAGGAACAAAATAAAATGAATATTTAAACATAACACAATGATATAATGAAAGAATAGAACTTTAATTAATTAATAACAAGTACTAGAATATATATGATATAGATATAGATATTTTTACATTTCTTTAACATTTTCTATATGAAAATGTGGGAAATTGAGAAACCATTTAAATGTGTCTAAATTAGTATTGAAGATTGTAACACTAATTTCATATCATTATCATTTACTAATTTGGAACCATTACCACATGTAATGGATGTTTAGATCAATGATATTGAAACTGGACTAGAACAATAAAAACCAACTAATTATCACTTCTTTGGGAGGTTTTGATCCAGGTGGATATTGGTGGCCACCTACCTATTCCACTTGGACCCCTAATACTATTTCCTTTCATTCTCTTTAATTCTAGTGACATTGAGAGAACCCTCTCTGGTCTTGGTAGGGCTAACTACCAGACCTAAAGGTTGGTCTATGGTTACCTTCCTTCAATCCCACTCTCAGCCTTGGGAAGTTGTGGGGAGTGATAACACCTGGTAAAATCAATGCTACATGCCATGCATCTCTATCTTTTTTCTTCCATAGTTTCTCCCAAAAATGTTTTGAATTCCATATGTAACCTTCAAAGGATTTTTCTCTAGAGAGGCTCAGAGGAAAGGAAAAAGTGGGCTTTGGTAAGTTGGGAGAAATTCTGCAAGCCTAAATCAAGTGGAGGATTGGGACTTCGAGACCTATAAATCATGGGAAATTCTCTCGGAGCCAAGACTTGGTGGAAGTGGTTGGAATCACCAAACACCCCTTGAGCAAGCTTATGGAAAGCAAAATACGTTCCCAACCATTAGTAGAAGGACCTAATTTGACTAGAAGGATTAGTCAAGGGCTCAACCATTTGGAATAAAGTTTGGAGAAACAAAAATGTTATCCAACAACATTACTTCTCGGAAATACAAAATGGTAAAAGCTCACTCTTTTGGGAAGATGCTTGGCAATAACTCCCCAAAATGAACAAGGGGGCCCAAATTACGCTACAAGAACAAATGCAAGCCAAGGGAAAAAAATTGGTCTCTCATTATTGTAAAAATACCCCTCAGTAAAACAAATGGAGAACTTGGATCGATAAAGAAGTGTGGCAGCCTATCCGAGAGGATCTCAATTGGGAAGCTTTTTGGAAGCTCCTTGAGGATCACCAAATTCTCTCAAATAAAGATGAAGGCAAGTTGAGATGAGGAAGCAACTTAGGAGGAGTGTTTCTCCTCAAAAAGGCCTATGGATACCTAGTCGAACACTACTAGCTGTAAAGGCACCCCCGATGGATTTCTCTATGGTCCAAAAATCACTGGCCAAAGATAACCTTGTTTCTATGGTTGGTCATGCAGGGGAAAATCCTCACTTGGGAAAATATTATGAAGTGTGGCTTCATTGGCCCATCCAGATGCATTATGTGTGGGGAACAAAAAGAAACAATAAATCATATTCTAAACAACTGTAAAATTACCTCCTTTATTTGGGACTTGGAGCGAAGATTTTTAAAATCATGGAAGAGAACAAAGCCTCCATCTAGGGCACCCACAAAACTTAGAGACCCCAAATATCTACCCATCATATAGTTAACAGAGCATGGGAATTGTTTCCAGGAACATTATGCTAGGTTATATGGAAAGAACAAAATGCTCGAATTTTAAAAGACATGAAAGTTACAAAGGAAGTGCTCCTTACGAGGGTGAAAATGACCATCCAAGACTCGATTTTGGTCTCTAAGCTTCTGCTACAATAAGTTCCACCCCAGCCCAGGATATCAAAATTATCTAGCTCCTTCAGCCCACGCAAATCCCAACCTCTACCACATGAAACCCTTCAGTTTCTCCCAAAATACCAGAGAAATAGTCTCCTCCATACATAAATGTCTTCAAACTTAATTTCAACGAAGCCTCGAGAGGCAACTTGGGGCATGTAGGCTTCAAAGGTGTTTTCAGGAACCACGATGGGGATATAAAATGAATATATTTTGGAAAACTAGGGTTCTACATGAATAATGCAGTGGAGTTGCAAGCTTTGGAATAGGGTCTCGACATCGCAAGGTCCTGCAACTTGGTTCCATTGATTGTGGAAGGAGACTCAACGGTGGCAATTCACGCTGCCCGAAAGATATAGCATGACACCCTAGTCAATAAGGTCACCACCAACTAGCGAGCATCCAAGATCCTTCAGAGTATCCAAGGACACATCATCGACCTTGTTGGGGTCCACTTCCAAGCTGTTAAGAAGAAGGCTAACTCTTTCACTGACAGGTTGGCTAACGAATGGAAAAATGGTAAAGAATTTTTGCACTCTAATGCATGGCATGCAACACCTGTCGACATGATGTGTAATGATTGCATAAATATCAATCGAAATGACAGGGAGAATACTAACCACTCGTAGTGGATCCACCCTCGCTCCATCCAACAACAATTCTCATGATTTTAAAGGACAAGGAGATTGAAGGAGGTGCTCTCAATCTTCTCGCACACGCCCTCCCTCTCAGATCTCTTAACGACCTCTCGAACAAGAAAAAATGACCAGCTCTGAGAAATATTGGCGCAATTGCTCATGCCCTCCAACCGATTGTAGCATGAATTACTAGGATGCATGGGACAATCCTACCGTACACATGATGGGAGGGTGCTTTGATGTTTCCATAATTATCCATGGCTTATTTAGGGAGAGGGATCCAAACTTATTTCTCAACTTTGGCTCGAGTTTCCCTTCCCCATTTTTATTCTCTGCAATTTCAATTTCTCTCTATATCACCACTCGTTTCCCCTGCCCTTTGTTCCATGCCAATCCCCCTCTCCCCCCTCACGTCTTGCTACACGCTGTACTCACCCTCCCTGTGTCCTCATGATGACTCGTCTCCGTCATTCTAGTAGGGTTTCATCCTCTGGTCATAGGGGAAGGGGTCGTAATATTGATCGATGCAAGCATGACAATATCTGCCCTGAACCAGAGTGAAGACTGCAACCCGATATTCTACACTTAAATATCATAGCTCAATTTCTCCCAGGACTAAATCTGAAATTGATTAGGTCAAGGAAATCCGACGAAGCACCAGTAGCAAAGATGTGGATGCCCAATTTGAATGGATCTCAGACCTAACCAAGGCTCACCATAACTCGGGAAAATTTATATAGCTGCACTATCAACCTCACTTTAAGCATGAAAATATTGTCGGGGCTAGGTATGGAGGAAAACAAAAAGGACGAGAAGAAGTTGAAGGATAAGATCAACCTGTTGGATGCAAAATTTACTATGTATGTTGAAAAGGTGCACTGCCAAAATTTTGTTACTCACACCAAGGATTTTCCTAAGATGATCGAACCACAAAGAGCATTGGACATCAGATTGTGGAAGATGGGATCACCTTCCACTCCCCAACACATATGCAGGAGGACGGTGCTGAAGTAAGCAGATCGCTTACCGATCCAATTCCCATCCGAGAGTACTAACTTCCAAAGTTAAGTGTCATGACAAAAAAAATGTATTTTTTTTGTATACTCTACCCTATGGTTGCTTAGTTTCATTGTTCATTGGTTTATAAAGGGTTTGGTTGCTGCCAACCTAGGTCGTCAAGTCAACAAAAACAACTTGGGAAACTCTGGAATGGAATGTTTTGCCCCTAACTATATAACTATGTCTGCAACTAAGTTTAGTAGGCTTATGAAATTTCGTTAGTGTTGGGTCAATTTACTAAGTAAACTAACATAGGTGTTTTACTTGTCAATCAGGGTTTGTAGACTTAGAAGCATGTCCAAAATATATGGATTTTAGGTAAATTCAATTTTAGAAGACAAGGTTTAAAATTTGAAGGAAATTCATATCACAAATATATTCTAAGTTTTAAGATTAATGGAAATGCATATTACAAATATAAGATCTAACTAAAAAGTTTATGATTCAAGATGTAGTAAGCGAAGGAAGAGGCTCCTAACTTAGGAGGTCCTGGTTGTCCTTCCCCACAATACTATCCTCAAGAAGAGAAACTAAAGAGCAATAGTTTCTGATGTGTAGAAATCAAGAGAAGAGGCTCCTAACTTAGGAGGTCCTGGTTTTCCTTCTTCACAGTGCTACTCCAACAACATTACCGTTGCATTAAATCATAAACTGGAATTTGAGAAACAATTCAAGAAGAGAAACTAAAGAGAAACAGTTTGTGATGTGTAGAAAGAAAGTGAAGAGGCTCCTAACTTAGGAGGTCCTGGGTGTCCTTATTCAAATTTCTACTCCAACAACATTACCATTGCATCAAATCATAAATTGGAAATCAAGAAACAATTCAAGAAATGCAAAAGGATGATTTTTAGTTGTGATTCATAACTTGATAGAAAGAGAATTTAATTTAAATCCTTGGTTTTCCTTTCGTACACAAATTAGATTTAAGCCAAAATCATCCATAAATCATAACATATTTTTATAACTCAATCATAAATCTGAAACAAGAAATACTGAATCAAAACTATGCTAATTTATACAAAATTTAACCAAAGGGTACTTAGCTTGGTATGGGGGCCCTCCACCCTTGCCTTGTACACCTCAAGGATTCTTTAGCTACAAAAAACTTAATAAAGCATCCAAAACATGAACAAAAAATCGAACAGTAGAAATTATTCTTCAAATTATCTCAAAAATCTCCAATAGTCTTAGTACCAAATTACACACATTATCCTTGTTTAAATAGGAAAATCATTAAGAAACTTTGCTACAATGGCTCTAACAGTCTTATCAATCCTAATCCATCCATATAGGTCGAACTCATCAAGTATGGTTCACAAAATCAGGAAAAATCCCACAAAATAATAAATCTACCCCTTTTTACTAGGGATTCTTGAATGACAGGTCAAGTTTGACCAACGTTGATTGGGCATGTTTTTGCTCAGTTTAACTAAACCAATAAGTATTTCTCCACCCGTGGTTCCCAAGATTTCCAAATATACACTCAGATCTCGCCTAGGTGTCCTGCACATATTACTTTGATGGAGATATTACAAGAATTTTTAATTCAGTCCAAAAATTACTTTTAAAACCCAATTTTTACAAAAAAATCTTTAAAAAAAAATAAAAATTAATTTAGCTACCTGAATATGAAAAATAAGGCTAAAATAAGGCATATATGGGTGAAATAAGATGGAATATGGTGGTTAATGCATGTAGAAGAAAATTCGTCAACCGGTTTTTGACCTAGCGGAGCTCTGCACTAGGCCGACCGCCATGACCTAGGGTTTGGAGGTTTCCACGCAGGTTACCCCAGGCAGACCTCCCCCCCAAACCATTAGGTCGCGATCGCTATCCTGGTTAGCCTTTAGGTTCACTTATGACAGAAACTAGTGGGGGGACCGTTGCTCCCCCCATCACAAGCCAACCTCCCACATGGGCGGCGACAAGGGCTGATATCGACAATTAGCAACACTCAGGGATGTCTCATGACATCTTAGGGGCGACTCCCACAACGCAGCAGACAACTACATCAGCATCAGAAGAAGTGAACATCAAGTCAGCAACATGCATTCCGAAGAACCCCAAAATAACAATTATCGAGCTCCTAGCGCATCACATCAACGAAAGAATCCAATTCATGAAGAACCATGTGTTGATAAGCAAGCTCATGGGTTTCTATCCCACTAAAAAATCCCTCTGAGGATGGATAGCTTCCAAATGGAAACCTAAGGGCCATATTGACCTTTAGTTGTGTGCTAAAGGCTTCTTTAATGTGATCTTTACTTGTATTGAAGACAAAAATAGGATTATGGATGGAGGACGCTATTTCTTCAACTCCGCGGGCTTATAACTCCAACACTAGAAGGAGTGATTCATCCTTGAAAAATAAGATCTTACATGGGCCCCAGTCTTGATTCGGCTCTACTCCCTCCACTAAGACTACTAGGATGAGCTGACCCTCAGGGATATAGGCAACAACCTAGGGGAATTCGTCAAGACAACAGAGGAAACAAAGATCAACTGCTATGTAGCATATGCTTGAATCTGCGTCTACATGAACATAGTAGAGTCGCTACCAGGCGAGGTAAGTCTGTTGCACTAAGACTTTGAATGGATACAAACTGTAGATTATGAGCATGTTTATTTTAGATGCCGGAGGTGTCACCAACATGGGCATCTATTCAGAGATTGCCCTCTAAAAAATAAAGCGGTGGCTGAAAATGAATCAAATGACAAAGCAACAGAAGGATTCACGAAGGTAGCAAGTAAGAAAAGGCATAAAAAGAGAATTAATTCTCACTAGAATAAAAAAGGACCTGCGACTAGCAATAGCTTCGCAGCCCTAAATCACCTGAATGAGAACAAGAATGAACTAGCCAAAGAAGTCGGGCGCACCTCGAAGGAGGAGCCCCAGACCTCCAAGACACAACAGAACAAGATCCAACTAGAGACCTTTCTGAAACCCCAAACCCCCAGCTTCGCAGGGGACAAACCAACGTCTAAGGGCAAAGAACAGGTGCTGGATGTGATCCCAGAAGCCATGAAGGAAGAGCCAAAGAGCACTGACCTTGAGGGCTTGGACCTCATAGGGTTAGAGGATGCTTGTAATAAGAATTACTTTTGCTTAATCTTTGAGGAGCAAGTCCAAAAGCTAGAAGAAATCCTCACCTGAGCACAACAGCTCCCCTCTCTAGGAATTTAGGGAGGTACGCTCATAAATACAAAATACTTCATGAAAGAGTCCCATAAAAGAGGTAGGAAAACAACGCTGCAAAGAACAATAGAAATGGGCAAGGAAATGGTGGATTCTAGGAGATTCCCCAAGTTAACAAGATTCTACACTTGCACTACCAACCACCCTCCCCCCCCCCCCCCAAATCAAGATCATCTCATGGAATATAAGAGGGCTCAGTAGCCCCACCAAGCACAAGACAATACAGAAAAGAATCACTGAGGAACACCCTACAATTTTCTATATGGAAGAAACCAAATGTTCCAGCTTCACTCTAGAAACAATCTTCAAAAAGATATGGAAATGATGCAATACAATAACGATAGATGCCAATAGGGCGTCTGAAGGACTGGCAATCATCTGGAACCCCCAAATCATCTCCCTAGAGAACTATCATGCCAATAGGCATTTCATCTAGGCCAACTTTCACCTGATTGGAACGGACATCCATGGCCTGCTAACGAATGTCTACTTTCCAGAGATCTCTACCACTCTGGCTACTCGGAGGAGGTTTCAATATGATAACGAACCTATAGGAAAATAAGGGAGGAAGGATGCATCTTGACCTAGAAAGTAATGGATTCAAAAACTTCATCCAAGAAAACCATCTCATTGATCTCCAAACTTACAATGGCGTCTTCACCTGGAATATTAGAAGAGGAGGAACCCACCAAATAGCTTCGAGACTAGACCGGTTCCTCATCACGGAAGACTTCATCCATCTAGGGGGTGATCTAGTAGCTACCATCATCCGTGCCGCAGGTTTTGATCATTGGAAAATACAACTTCAATGGTTAAGACCAGGTATGCACGCTCCCAAACCATTCCTCTTTGAACATTGTTGGCTCAGACACCTAGGATTCAAGGAAATGGTATTTGGTTGGTGGTCCTCCCTATCACCTCCAGAAGGAACAAAAATGCTCCAGTTCCAGACAAAGTTGAAAATGCTCAAAGGTAAACTGAAGGTATGGAACAAATCCACCTTCGGCAATATCTTCAAAAATAAAAGAGAGTTGGAGGAAAAAATAAAGAAGCTTCAACAAACGATCATCAAGGAAGGACGCTTAGCTGATTCAGAGAACCAAGAGAAGATATTATCAACTCAGATGGAAGAAATAAAGAGCCAGGAAGAAATCCTATGGAGACAAAAATTGAGGATTTGCTGGCTCAGAGAGGGAGAACGAAACACAAAATTTTTCCACCGCTCCATTATTCAACATAGGATGCATAATAGAATCATTGTCCTAAAAAACCAAAATGGAGAGCATATGGAAAAGCAAGAGGACATAATGGAGGAGTTGCACAACCACTTCAGGAACATTTTGCAAGAACCTAATCATCAGAGGCATGAGGCTATAGGAAAAATCACTCACAACATTCCTAAGCTGGTTACGGAAGAACACAACCAGATGTTGCTCAAAGCCACCACTCTTGCTGAGGTGGAACAAGCAGTCTTCCAACTGAAGGCTGGAAAAGCTCCAAGCCCTGATGGATTTACCACCAACTTCTTCCACTTCTTTTGGGAAACCATCAAAGACGAAGTCTGGGGTGTAGTGGAGGAATCGCGTACCACTCACTAGCTTCTTCCGGCGCTTAACGCCACCTTCATCACTCTAGTTCCAAAAGAAGACAACACAGTAACGACAAGTAAGTACAGGCCCATAACACTCTGCAATGTCATTTATAAGATAATCTCCAAAGTTATTGCTAACAGGCTGAAACAGCTCCTCCCCATGATCATCTCCCCCGAAGCAAATGGGCTATGTTGAAGGTAGGAAAATCCTTGATCGCATCATCTTAACCCACGAGGTCATACATTCTCTCAAATATCTTATAGATTCCTTCTCTTAAGCCTTCGGTACTGAGGTCAACCCTGAAAAATTGCAAATAATTTTCTTCCACACCCCCCCTCTCTATCTCAGCGCAACATCGCCCACATCCTAGGCTTCTCCATTGCATCCTTACCAATACCTTGGAGCCCCTCTCACTAACATGACCATTAATCACTACTCATGGCGAGCTCTGCTAGACAAAATGGAAACCAAACTATCCATTTGGACCCATCACGCTCGTAATATTGCAGGCCATTTGGTTCTCATCAAAGCAATTCCGCAGTCCCTCCCCATTTACCTCTTCTCGGTATTAGCAGCCCCCAAATGGGTCCTTAAATCCATGCGCAGACCACAAAGAAATTTCCTATGGGTTGGTACCAAAGAGAAAAACAAATGGGCTTTAGTCAATTGGAAAGAAGTTTGTATGCCAAAACATCATGGGGGGCTAGGACTTCGCGACCCTAAGCACAACAACAACATCATGGGAGCCAATATCTAGTGGAAATGGGTCTCCAACCCCCATACTCTATGGGCTAACCTACGGGCAGCCAAATATGCTCGTTCATGGCCCAAGGAGGACCTTATCATATTCAACATAGAGCTAGGAGGATCACAAATTTGGAAAGCAAAAAGCAGCCAAAAGCAGATGATACAGACCCACAGCTTCTAGGATCTGCGCAGCGGCACCCAAGCTAGATTCTGGGAGGACTCCTGGCAGCAACTGCCAAGACTCTCCTCCATCTTCCCCAGACCATTGTGGAGTGCAGCTTTACAGGCAAGGCAAAGGAAGAGTGTACATGTTTTTTGGACAACTGACACAACTTAAGGATATAGTAACTGGCTACATACAGACAGATGGTACGACGACTGGAATAATGAGAATCACATAGACATCTGGGAGGTACTAAGCACTAAAATAAAAATTAGAGCCCAACCAAGACCTAACATCCTTCGTTAGGGTCACATGCTAAGTGAAAACTACTCCACCAAGGAAGCTTACAACCTCCTACATCAGCAGAACCCATATCTAACCAATCTCATATGGAAAAAGATATGGTCGACCAAACTCTGGCCCAAAGTAGCCACCTTTTTATGGCTACTCAATAAACGACGCATCCTCACATGGGAGAATATTTTGAAGATAGGGTTTGTAGGACCCTCCAGATGCCCTCTATGCGAGGAAAAATTGGAAACCATCGACCGCCTGTTGGACCTATGCCCTACCGCTAATGCCACGTGGGACAAAATATCAGTATTATGCAGACGTACCAACAGAGAAAGGGGCAACATCATCAGAAGTTGGACAGAAAATCCTTACTCCAACAACCTTCTGAACAGACTGTGGCAGATAATTCTGGGCATACTTATCTGAACATATGGAAATAAAGGAACAGTCGAATCTTTAAAGACAAAGTATCCACCTTAGAGTAGCTCTGCGCAAGGATACACAAAAACCTCTCTAAAACGATGGCCCTAGATGCCTGGAGCTAGGAGGATCTCCCCACCTCCACTATGGAGCGTCACATATGGAACAACTGGCACATGAGCATAAATAACCCCATGGACATCAACCCAAGGAGCATCGGTAGAACCCCTGCTCCTGAAAAATGGAAGCCTCCCCCAAATGGCTTCTTCAAATGTAATTTCGATGGTGCGTCCAAAGGCAACCCTGGAAATACAGGATTCATAGGTATTCTCAGGAACTCTCAGGGCAAGCCACTTCAGATCTACTATGGAAATATGGGGTGGGATAACAACAACTCTGCGGAGCTTGAGGGGCTCATCCAGGGTATCTGCATAGCAATTGAGTTTCACTATTTCCCCCTCGAAGTGGAGGGGGACTCGCAAATCATCACTATGGCGTCCACAAGAATTCTCCATGCTATGGCTTCCACAAAGCTATCTACCAGCTTGAGGCTTTCCCATAGGCTCAAGCTTCTAGAATTGTTGACACACAATCACAGAGCCATTACTTTTCACCATGTGCAAATGAAAGTAGACTCAGTTGCGGACCTCCTCGCGAACAAGGGAGTGGAAAGCCACAGAGAGCTGTATCATTCCAACCTCACCTAGGTAGAGGATGATTCTTTAAGACGAGAATGCCATACTCTCACTCAAAAGGATCTACTATCCCCGGATGAGGGTGACAGCAGGAGTACAAATGACAATCACCTCTCCCATGCCCATGAGGACGAAGATCTGCAGCACAGGTCCTCACCCGATGTGGATCCTCAAGCCAGTAATCATCCGCACGAGATGAACGAGATAAGGTATGATGAATACACTCTTGGACAACGTCATCCCCTCCAGGGTACCTCTCTGCAGCAATCGTTCTAAATGATTACTTGGACTGACATGCCTATCGGCCATAACTCTTCACTTGAGCCCACTCATGAAAATGGTTATGACACGCAGCTGCGTGCGAGGCAAAATCATGTGCTACCCCTTCGCATGTGTCACATGCCTTTTAAAAGGAAGTCCACTCAGCAAAAAGAGACACATAGTTAGCTCCTTCAGTCTTATTTGTTGTTACTGTTCTTGACCTCCTCTGCACCTAGTTCGCTGTGCAACCCTCCTCCCGGAGCTGTGCTACACAAAAATCCCTGGGCTCCAATTCATCCATCCCGCGCGTCTCACCCCAGCTCCATCTGTCCTACCAGTCAGATAAGTCTACATGAACCCATTAGCTCGCATCCCTTGACGTGCTTTCCCCCTCATCATTCCTCTCTGTCCTCTCACGCTTCTCCCCTGCTTTGAACCTCCCCCTTTGCTGAGCTTTCCCCTAACTCCGTCACACCTCAGCTTCAACTGACCATGGCACCTAGGCTGTGCCAAATAAACATCCATGGAGGTCAGAGAGGGGCGCTCCCCGGTCGTTACCACCATGGGATGGATAATCGCCTGGAGTCTGTTGAAGGATCCTCCTCAGGCAATTATGCTAGATAGAGCCCCGAACCTGATCAGGAGGAGGAGGCCCCTATGTAGGCTTCACAAAGAGACAGAAGTGGACCTCAGAAGTCCACCATTGCGCACCAGGCGCACTTCTCGCCTTGCGAGACCGAGCCTCTTATGACTCAGGAAGATGAGGGTGATGATACAGATGTTTGGATTATGGATTCTGAAGGTACTTGGACGCACGTCCTTGAAGCAGAATACTCGGTGGCTCCCATCCTCTACGCACCAGTCCCCAAGCCTTCGCGTCCACCCACTAATACAGAGGAAGCGGTTGCGCAGGCATACATTTGCCCCATAGTGGAGGAAGAGCCAGGCACCAATGATGAAGCCAAAGACTAAGGACTGCGAAGCTGCTCAATTCTTCCTTGTTTTTTGTCATGTTTGCTATCACCACGGAATTTCTAGTCATACTTATGCTTCCACATATTTTGTACTTTCTAGATACACCAGCGCTTATGCACATTTTGTAATTTTATGTTTCAAGTATTTTCCGGGCTGGTTTCCTCCACGAAGGTAGCCCCTTATCCGCACAACAAAGGTTGGGATTGGTTAAGCGCAACTTACCAACCCAACCTGTAGCATATGTACTATTTCTATTTTCGAATTAATATATATTAGCCTCATTTACCAAAAAAAAAAAATGGAATATGGTGGTAAATAGATGGATTTAGGATAGGAAAAAATGACCAAAATTGAGGGCCAATAGTTAGTACAAAGTCGCAAAGATTGAACAATATTGTAGGTGGTATGTTTTTAAAATGGACCAACGTGCGATTTTTTTGATATATCCTCATTTTGCTTTCTTGAAGTAATATAACCTCCTGCTTACCAAAAAAATGGAAAAATTTATCGCTTAAAAGATTATAGTTAGAAATTGCTTGCACGAGTTAAGAAGTCTACAACTATGAAACATAAATTAGAACAAGAATAAGAAGCTCTTGGGAAGAAACTCAAAGTAAACTTATCAAAACAAGATGAAGGAAAATATCTCTTAAAAAGCTTTAATCAGAATTTTTTGGAAAAAATTAAAACATTATAAGAAAACGTATTCGATGAATTAGAGGATGAAGAACTTTCGCATCTCCGACATCATAACCAAAATCTACACACTAAAATTAAGAAGCTTAAGATGATCATGGAAAATAAAGTAGATTAACTTATCTAGATAGAAGGTAAAAATGTTAAAAAAAGGAACAAATACTAATCTAGATAATATCATGATTTATAAGTATTTCTATCCAATCAAAATGAATACATACTTAGATGTTATAGTACAAACGACAAAAATACCAAGTGAACGTTTTGCGATCTAACAAACAACATTGACACGTGAAGGTAATCGTATACGTGAAGAAATCAAGAAACTGCTACAAACATGATAAGAGAAAATGAGGTCACATGAACTCCTTGTCGACACCCAAATCATAAGAGCAAACATCTCAACTAGTCAACATATCCATATCACTTAGGACAAAAACAACTGATCTATGTTTCAAAGAATAATGATGTTAGCACAATAAAATCTTATGAGAATAATTAATTTATGATATTGAGTAAGTACAAGGTTCCACAAAAGATTAAATTAATATAGTTGGATAATTTTTTAGTTCGACAATTTTGCTCTACACTCAGAAGTTCATATTGTCTTATATCATCGAAGATGACAACTATAAGAATTATAAAAAGATGTGAAGAAATTACAAGACAAAGAAAAAAATATCAAAACCTTTCAATATGGTTCGAGGACAGAGTATTTCTAAAGAGGAAGTCAATGTTATGAAAATAAATGTTAATAATTAAATAAATATTGGATAATAATAGTTAATAAAGAGATATGTGAAAGGGCATGTCTCAATTAAAAGATATGGCTCTCATGAAAGGGCACTACGCCTAGTATTTATACGAGGTCCATCATTGTACAATCATCATATCATATCACTTTTGTACTCAAACATTTTATATAAAAATATCATTTATTCTGTTAGCACTAGTTTTGATTCCTTTGAAAGTTGCCCTCTCTGTCATTTTATTTGGCCTCTATCTCCTTATGCTTCAATTTTTCTTGCCACTTCTCGCTATATCTTCGTCATTCTCTTTGATCCTTTCCTCATTTTAATTTTTTCCAAATGCTAAAGTCCAGCGTTTCATTTCTTTTAAAACCTCTTTTTGATTGTTAAAATCCATTTTTTATAGTTAAAAAGCAGCTCCGCCCACCCACTAACAACCAGATCATATTTCCTTTTAAACTTACCATATATTTCTTTTATCGCAGTCTACTCGCACCGCAACAAACCTTGGTAATATCATATATCATATGATATAACTTACCGCACTTAATAACATTGTGGAGCCCTTACCCTTTCATCGCAATTGGTTTATCGCAATTTTAACTTTCATTCACGTTACAATTTCCGTCTCCTGCAAAACTCTCGATTCCTCGATTGCGATGTAAATGGGCCCCACCTTCCATTCTCATCACACATCGCACTTTGCGACTTTTAACACTTACCTCTTGTTCCTCATAACAAAACTCCCGATTCACAATTTGCGGTTTCGTTTGGGCCCCACCTTCCCTGCCACATCACCCTCCGCTCATCTCACATCGACGTTCGCAAGTTTTAACACTTACCTCCCATTCCTCATAACAAAACTCTCGATTCACGATTTGCAGTATTGTTTGGGCCCCACCTTCCCTACCACGTCACCCTCCACTCATCGCACATCTCCATTCGCAAGTTTTAACACTTGCCTCCCATTTCTCATAACAAAACTCCCGATTTGCGATTTGCGAGCGGCCCCACCTCCTTGCCACGTCATCACCCCCATCGCAAATCGCATTCCCTCCCACTTGTGTCTTATGTTTAAACGTTCCAACCTCGATCTGTGATTGCGATATATGTATAAAAGGTTTTTCTCCTCCCACTCATCTAATAATATCTCTCGCTAATAAAATGAAACTCCGCTATCTCTTTTAATTCGCCTTCATCCCTATCACGACAAACAAGAAACCAAAGGAAAGGAACAACAACAAAGTTTCTCTGAAACATATTTATACCATTACTCTTAGCACCATCATGTTTCCACGAGGCACCAGGCAACATTCAAGGACAAACCACATGTCATTTTCACTGTTGTTTACACTTTTTGTGGAGTTGGTTGCACCAGAACAAAGGAGGAGTCTTCCTATAGATTGCCACATCATACAACCACTTTGAATTGTTAGCCTTGATGTTGTTTATTTTGATTATGTCATAGCACTTTGTATTCAAGTTTTGGATAGGCCTCATCTCTTGCACGAGATGGTAATAACTTTTAGGAATAGATTTACTCCTTTTGCAAGGATGGCAATTTTATATTTTTGTATATATGTGACAAACTGCTATGAAGTAGGGGGATGGTTGATGGCACAGTGGCCGAGTGCCTTGTTGTTGATTCTCATGTCATTCTTGAACAGTGTATTGTTGAACACATAATATATTCCAGTTACACTCTTGAGGATTCACAAATCATTTGGTGTGTGTATTGTTTTCCCTCCTGTTTTTACATACTTTATTTGCCTTTCTAGATTTATCATAAAAGTTCTATCTTATGCTTTTATAAGTCTTGTGAACCTCCAAGACATATGGATTTGTTTTTGTAAGTTTTGTTCCAAGCTTTCCTGATTCAGTATGAATTGAAGTTTGTTCATAAGCATTCCTTGAGGTGGAATTAAACCATGTTTCATGTTTTTATAAGTCTTTTGATCGATCATGTATATTAATCTGTTTTTGTGAGTCTTGATTCACCAAGAATTCCTGGTTCAAGATGTCATGTTAGTCAGAAGCATTCCTTGGAATAGGATTCTTAAAATGTAAAATGAGATTCTTGTAAGTCTTTCTTAAAAAAGCTTCTTTCATTAGACATTATAGGTCTGAAATTTGTGTCATTCTTTCCTCCCAGTAGTGGATTTTTGTCCTACATACCCACTAACTTTCTCCCATTCTTCAAATCATTGAACTACAAACTTTGCTGCCACATAATATATACGAGTGCCCTCATATGTGTCAGAGCCTTTTATCTTTTCAATGTCCCTTTCAAAGTGCTTCAGATCCAACCACTTTCCAAAAACCCAATTAAATCATAAGAAATTTCCCTAGAGCTTAAGATGTGTCTGGTCAGGCGCTTCATGTAGTCACAATGCTGATTCCAACGCTAACATCTTTTGGTGCGTCTGCTGGGAGACAAAGGCCTTGAAACGAAGTATTCTCCCAAGTCTCTTGTTTTAATTGCTAAAGATCGATTCTTGAAGGTGAACAAGAATTGATAACTTGAAGAGGATTACCGTTTTTCACCTGGCGACTCCATTGTTCGGGATCCAGTGGCGACTTCACGGGGATGTAGAGATCAGATTTTCAATGGAAGTTGTGGATAAATAGCTACACCTTTCGGAATTCTGAAAGTGACATCATTGTGGAGGTAGCATTTAATGTTTTTGCTCATTCAATAGCTAATGATTTGGAGTATTCTTATAGTTCAGACATTCAATGCTTTATGAGTATCCCGCGTTGTGATTATTTTCATCATGAGCTGCACTATGTTATGATATGGATTATTTCAGTTTTGCTCTTAAGGTTCATAATCCATATGAGGTTTTTTCATCTATTTGAATGGTTGTACGACAAGTTCCATATTGCATGAAGATTGCCATTCAAATTAGATTAGAAGTAGGAGAATGAATAAGCTTGTTGTTTTGAGAATTTTTTCTGAATGTTTGATTTCAGTTTTCAGTTTGAATCCAGCTTCAGTTTTGAGAAATAAGTTGCATAATTAAATGATGCTTTTGACTCCATTACCCAATGGTTAGGCATGCTAGTCTTTTTGAGTTAATGAGCATGATCGATGGTTGGAAAGATAAGAGTTGGATTCAAGGCACTAGTCTACAGTTCTTGATAGCCCGTAGGGGGCATATCATCCCTAATTAGAGCCACTGTTAGCATTGGTTTTGATTCCTTTGAAAGTTGCCCTCTCCATCATTTTATTTGGCCTCTAGCTCCTTATGCTTCAATTTTTCTCACCACTTCTCTCTATATCCTCTCCATTCTCTTCAATCCTTTCCTCATTTTCGTTTTTGCCAAATGCTAAAGTCCAACATTTCATTTCTTTCAAAATCCCTTTTTAACTATTAAAATCCATTTTTTATATAGTTAAAAAGCAGATCCACCCACCCACTAACAACCATATCATATTTCCTTTTAAACTTACCATATATTTCTTTTATCGCAGCTCTACTCGCACCACAACAAACCTTGGTAATATCATATATCATATGATATAACTTACTGTACTTAATAACATTGTGGACCCCTTACCCTTTCATTGCAATCGGCTTATCGCAATTTTAACTTTCATTCACGTTACAATTGTCGTCTCCTACAAAACTCCTGATTCCTCGATTGTGATGTAAATGGGCCCCACCTTCCATTCTCATCGCACATTGCACTTTGCGATTTTTAACACTTACCTCCCGTTACTCATAACAAAACTCCCGATTCACGATTTGCGGTATTTTCTGGGCCCCACCTTCCCTGCCACGTCACCCTCCACTCATCGCACATCACCCTTGGCAAGTTTTAACACTTACCTCCCATTTCTCATAACAAAACTCCCGATTTGTGATTTGCAAGCGGCTCCACCTCCTTGCCACGTCATCCCCCCCATCGAAAATCATGTTCCCTCCCACTTGTTTCTTATGTTTAAACGTTCTGACCTTGATCTGCGATTGCGATATATGTATAAAGGGTTTTTCTCCTCCCACTCAACTTATAATCTCTCTCGCTAGTAAAATGAAACTCCGCTATCTCTTTTAATCTGCCTTCATCCCTATCATGACAAACAAGAAACCAAAGGAAATGAACAGTGGTAGAGTTTCTATGAAATAGATTTCTACCATCACTCTCAGCACCAGCACGTTTCCGCGAGGCACTAGGCAACATTCAAGGAACAACCACACGTCACTTTCACTGTTGTTTACACTTTTTGTGGAGTTGGTTGCACCAAAATAGAGGAGGAGTATTCCTATAGACCAATTGTTAGCCTTGATGCTATTTATTTTGATTATGTCATAGCACTTTGTATTAAAGTTTTGGATAATCCTCATCTCTTGCACGAGATGGCAATAACTTTTAGGAACATATTTACTCCTTTTGTGGGGATGATAGTTTTATATTTTTGTATATATGTGACAAACTGCTATGAAGTAGGGGAATGGTTGATGGCACAATGGCCGAGTGCCCTATTGTTGATTCTCATGTCATTCTTGAATAGTGTATTGTTGAACATATAATATATTCCATATACACTCTCAAGGATTCACAAATCATATGGTGTGTGTATTGTTTTCCCTCTTGTTTTTACATACTTTATCTGCCTTTTCAGATTTATCATAAAAGTTCTATCTTATGCTTTTATAAGTCTTGTGAACCTCCAAGACATATGGATCTGTTTTTGTAAGTCTTGTGAACCTCCAAGACATATGGATCTATTTTTGTAAGTCTTGTTCCAAGCTTTCCCGATTCAATATGAATTGAAGTTTTTTGAAAAGCATTCCTTGAGGTGGAATTAAACAATGTTTCATGTTTTTTTATAAGCCTTTTTATCTAGCATGTATATTAATTTGTTTTTGTCAGTCTTGATTCACCAATAATTCCTTGTTCAAGATGTCATGTTAGTCAGAAGCATTCCTTGAAATAGGATTCTTAAAATGTAAAATGAGATTCTTGTAAGTCTTTCTTAAAAAGCCTTCTTTAATTAGACATTATAGATCTGAAATTTGTGTCATTCTTTCCTCCCAGTAGTGGATTTATGTCCTACAGACCCACTGACTTTCTCCCATTCTTCAAATCATTGAACCACAAACTTTGCTACCACATATTATATACGAGCGCCCTCATATGTGTTAGAGCCTTTTATCTGTTCAATGTCCCTTTCAGAGTGCTTGAGATCCAACCACTTTCTAAAAACCCAATTAAATGATAAAAAATTGCCCTAGAGCTTAATATGTGTCTGGTCAGGCACTTGATGTGGTCCAAGTGCTGATTCCAGCGCTAACATCTTTTATGATGGATATTCACGTATTCCAAATATTCTAAATAAAATTGCGTGATAACGAACAATGTTCGTGATAAAGGTTAATAAGAAAAAGAGTATTCATAATTAAGATGTCATCGAAGGAAATATTCTAAACATTGAAATAGTGTACCATCACAATTATAATAAAAGACAAATGAAGTTCTCATATGGTTGTGAAAAAAAGAACCATCTCAATGATCAACAAACATGCATGTTAGTGCAGGGGTTTTACCTTTGATAAATGTGTGCTCCATGTTGGAGCCCAAATTAGTTGCGAGATTGTTAAAAATGTGAAGTTAGGGTTAACTTGTAACCTTGAGTGGGTACTGGTGTAGTTAAAGGTTGGCAAGGGGTTTCAATGTGGATTTATGGGAGTAGAAAGCCAATAACTCAAGGAATGTGGATATTATGCTAACAAATAATGCAAGACCCTAAGATATAAATAAATTGCAACAATGCTAACGGGCTCTAGGCTTGGTAGACAAAAGCATGTGACAACATCATCATTGAGTGAGAATGTATGTAAAATTCTATTTTATTGCTATGTTAGTCGCTAGTTTAACATTGTTCTTGAATCCTAGTAATTGATTTAAACTACCTTCTAGTGATATGTTTGGTTTTTATTTTGTTGATTTTGATTATAATAAAACAAGGTTAATACCACAATTTAGCTTTAATTGTTAATAAAACCATAACCAACACATGTCATGTTGTGAAGTTTGGTATTCTTATGGCGCAATAAGTGCATGAGTACTTTGCTTATGGACGCGAGAGCAATCGGCCTATTAGTTTTGATTAAGTGTTTGTCAATCGAAAACCTCAATTTGACCCTTGCTTAGTGCATCAATACACATCTTAATACCAATTCTGATTGAAACTAAGATTAATTATTGCGCTGAGAGACACTTTCTAACCCAATACAGAAGAGATGTTGTAATGTCCTATCTTGTCTTGTCGTGCCATGTTATGTTATGAAAAAAAAATAAAAATAAAAATAACATATTGGAATATTGTCCCATGCTATTCACCTGGAATATATCATATTTAAAGGGGGAAAGACCAACCTAAATCCATTTTAACCTTGGATCTACCAAACGGTAAAAGAGATCAACTTTTTTTTCACTGTAAAAGAGGTTTACACCTCGACAAAATTGATCCCTCTCAATGCTTAGTAAATCCAAAATTAAGATGAATTTAGGTAGTAGCAATGGTCCACATATTAATACCAATTCTAATTGAAACTAAGAAAAATATTATAATGATCCACATCTTAATACCAATTCTAATTAAAGCTAATAAAAATTATTATAATGATCCACATCTTAATACCAAATCTAATTGAAATTTTAAAAAATAATGGTAAAGAAAGTTGCACCGTTAGTATATAATAGGTTAACAATATATAATAAATTAATAGATAGTATAATAGGTAACCATCAATTGCTCTTTATTTAAAAAAAAAACAAAAAAAACCCCTTATTATTAAATTTAAAATCTAACGACATGAATTATGGGTATGGGTTTCTTTGTGAACATCCTTTTTAATCTTTAATTGTGATTAAGAAAACCTCGACACAATTGCAAGGTTTTGGGTTCTGAGGTGAGAATATCAAATCAAACCACAAACTCAAACTCTAACGGAGCAATTAATTTAAAAAGTTACCTCTTTAGCATTCCCCGTTGATTTATGCTACACCAAAGTGCGAATAACTCCTTCCAAAACTGCTAAAGCAACTTTCGTTTTGGCATGTAAATTCCCAGAAAGCAACTTTCATTTTGGCAGATAATTCCCAGATTTTCTCATTCATCACCCCAATTTCATCTGTTTTTTTCTCTGTCACACAGATATTTGTGTCTCTGGCCAAAATTATATCTGTGTTTCTGGTGAAATTATAAGCGCAGTCCTTTTCCTCAGCATATAACAGAAGGAAAAGGAGGGATCGTTGCACGACAATGGCGGAGAACAAGAGTAAATATGATCGGCAGCTAAGGTGAGTACCAGGATCCATTCTTCACCCTTTAATGTTTGTAATTGTTTCTGCGTTTCTCTTCTTTCATTCTCAGCAAAACCCTAGAAATAGAGCGCGAGAATCGAACGAGGGACTATTTTTGTTCGAAACAATCTAATCACAAAATATTAATGTAAAACATGTAGCAAAACTTATCGATGTCCCACTTAAAATGCTGGTTGGTTTAGCTTAAGCATAGACAATCCAAGGTTAAAAAATGAACGGTTACGGAATTCTTAAATAAATGACTTTTGGATTTATTATGATAAATTCCACTTCTGATTTGGCTTCCATGAAAAGAGGTACTATCGAACTGCAGGTCTTGAAGGAAGCCAAACGAAAAGAAATAAACTTATTATTGACTTAGAATAAACTTATTACTGACTCATTACTGGCACGGCTGTGTGATATATATTTAGAATAAAAATGTCTCTATTTTGGGTGGTTCTATTCAACACTGGTTATGTGAAACAATAGCTTGTTTGAACGGTTGCCTCTTATACAATTGACATCTTTACTACAACTGTCCTGATGAATATGTAATGGGGGATGCAATGTGCCTATGGGCATCCACGTTTGTTGTTAGCTACGCTATCAGAAAACTGACCTGGAAACCCATTTCTCATTCAGTTTCGTTTCTAGTTCTCATCTTGATACTAGATTAGTACTGCTTGTAGATATCCTCCTTAATCACTTAATCAGGTGAACTGAGACGTCCATTGAGTACCTGAAGGTAGGGGGAGGCAATTAGTGGAGATGACAACTGGCTGAAGCAACTAGGAAGCCTCCAAAAATCAACACTGACGCCATCTAGGGGTGTTTGTGGAAGCAATGTCTCAGAAGGGCATAGAGCTAGGGAAGGGTATTAACTTCTACTAGACATAGAGTTTCCCAGGATTTGGACTCGTTGAAGAGAGGGGACAAGTCTAAAGATGGCCTCAAGGCACAAGGGATGGACCTCAAACATTGTCTGGATGATGAACTGGGGCATTTTCTGTTTGCATTGGATGATGTGTTGTAACTTGTAACAGAAGGGTCTAGACACTCTTCCTAGTCCAATCAACCGAAAGCAGGCTAGATACCCGAATCTTGGAGCCATAGAGGACTGTGGATTCGATGATCATGTCCATGAGGTGCATGTTGGATGATATATCTTCAAAGTGAAGCTAAATGCTTTGTTTCTTGAGCTAGGCAAGGGAACCGTATCCCTTTTAAAGTAGTGGATGAAAAAAATTCCTCAAATTGAACTAAGGCTTCAGGAATTGAATCCCTAACTATGTGTAGGTCGTGACAATCTCAATTTCATCCCCTCAAAAGTAGAAGTAGTAGTCGATTAAAGACTGTTGAAACTTGAGATGCATCGAGGATCATAACCATCATCTTAAGGTTAATGGTGGCTTGTTTGTGGTCATGGAAGCTGGATAAGGTGCCAATATTTCGATAAGTTTTAAAGTGAAAGTGACTTTTATGCATTATTTAATAGTTAATGTGACTTAAATGATTTAAGTTGTGATGAGGAGACATTAAATCCCAACCCAAGATCTTATTGGCCAAGGATTTAATCTGAGCCATTAGATCTTAGGTTTAAGTTACAATCGTTATAATGAGACAGAAAAGGAGTTTCTAGGGAAAGACACCAATTAATTTTTTCAATTCATTTTTGAATGAGAGAGAGAGAGAAGAGATGAAGAAAAAGGAGAGAAGGAGCAGCAAGGAGCATGCAAACCATGGAGAATGCCCAACATTTATTGCAGTCATTGGCATAGATTTTGAGGCAGTATTTCTGCACAGAAATTGAGGAAGTTTGGAACAGATTTCGAGGCAGTATTTCTGCACAGAAATTGAGGGTTTTTGGCATAGACTTCAAGGCAGTATTGCTGCACAGAAATCGAGGAAGTTTGGCACAGATTTTGAGGTAGTATTTCTGCACAGAAATCAGGGATTTTGGCACAGACATTGTGGCAATATTTTCTGCACAGGAATTAAGGGTTTTGATACAGATTTTGAGGCAGACTCTTCTGCACAGAGATTGAGAGTCTTGGCACAGTTTTGAGGTGGTGAAGTGGCTCAGAATTCGAGATAAGTACAATCAATTGTTGCTGGAAAAGAAATTTCCTGTAAACTCCTTTTATTTTTCTGTGGGCTCATAATAAAAATTCTCTCTCTACTGACTTTCCCTTTGAGGTTTTTCCAGCGGCATTGCTAGAAAATTTCTGTGTCATTTAATGTGCTTGTTTTCCCTAGTTTCCGCTCAGCATTTGCAGTAAATGATTCAATGTGTATTCTTCCATAAGTTGAGTTTTTGAATGCATTTGTGTCATAGCTTTAAAAATTGGTCGGACCGGCTCGGAATCGGCTGAGTCAACCGAGGCAGACCCCCGGCTGGACCGACTCGGTGGAAAAACCGGTCCGGAGGCCAATTTGTGACCAAGCCGGCCAAGCCGACCGAGCCGTACACCGAGCCGATCGAGCCGTACACTGAGCCGACCGAGCCATTGTCCTGAATTGCAGAGATTTGCTGCAATCCGCATTTCGAGTCAAACTTGCAGTGCTTTTGGGTGTGAGCGCAATTGGTCTGTCTTTGAGAGGATTCACACAAAGAAGAGAAACCGTTTAGAGCCAATGCAGATCCACTAGTAGCAGGCCCAGTCCCAACTGCAAGTCCTCTAGTTGCAGTCATAGACACTTCCTCTAGTCAGCCACGACAGAGGCGCATAACTCGTCTATCTCAGGCTCAACGTGCTACAATTCTAGTTGAGGATGTTGATTCAGAGGAGGAGGAGTGAGCGGTTTCCCCCTCTGGTTCAGAGTTTGAGGCAGAGGATATTGTCTTGTCAGATGTCTAGCAGTAGTGACTATTCATGTTTTGTTGTAGAGGCCATTTAGAGCCTCCTTGGTTATATTTTTTGTTTTGATCTCTATATCATCATCATGTATTGGATAGTGCGTTGGGTTCAATTTTGATATTTTGGATATATTCATGCTTTGTGTTTGGAAACATGAATGAAAATCTTTAAAATTTTGTTTTTTCTTAAAAAAAATTAATATTTAATGTATTTTTTAGAAAGACCGAGTCATTGAAACCGAACCGGCCGAGTCGATACTGAGTTGGAGTCGGAGTTGGAGCCAACCCTCGATCATTTCGGAACCCGAGTCCGATTTTTAAAACACTGATTTGTGTATGAGCATTAAACCCTAACAACAAAAAACTGTGAAACTTATTGAGATGGAAAACTGTGATTGGGTCAAATTAAAAATTACATGTAACTTGTCCATGAGATCAACTGCCTATGGCACACAATATCTTACATCCAATTGCAACATTTTTCCTATAAAAAGGAAAAAAATAATGGTAAGCGATTTTTGCTTGGAGACATTGCTCTGGCTTAAAAAGAAGTGCTCATATGGAAGATCGTTGTAGATTTATTGTCTACATTGATATTTTGCATGCTTTAATGTTTAAAGAAGGGTTTCACTTGTTCCGTGTCTAAATGCTTATCATTGCTGAAATTTGACTTCATAATTGCATGTAAAATTGTCTTCTTCAAGGCATACAAGGAAACTCTATGTGTGAAGACCTTATACTTAATTTCTCCCCTTACAATAGCAATAATTGGGTTTTAGAAGTGGATGCCCTAGAGCATCCCAACTTACTCCTTCATTATCCTTCCTTGGAAATTTGTGCCATAAAGACTCCACTAACCTTTGTAGGATAAGGTGCCGGTTCAAAAGTGTGTTGAGCACCTTAAAACCTAACAAAAACCCTTTTCTTTTTCTCCCTCCTAGATGGCTAGGGCAGCTGCTAGGGTTTAGGAGCTGATTTGTGCTTAAACTTGTTATCTTATTGCAGAGGGGTGGCTTATTATTGGGGGTTAGTCTTGACAAATTATATAGCCTTACAAAATCATAATTGGGGGTAAAATCTAGTATAGGGGATATCCTTACATGCCCTAGAAGGGCTGAGGTCACCTTTGCTTTTGCTGTTTATGCATAATTAACAGCCCTAAAACTTTGCCTGGTACTTTGGATCTTTCTTTGTTCACTTACTTTCCACATACTTATTTTTGTATTATGAAATGATAAATCTTTGAAGCATGTTATGAATGCCTTGTAATAAACCATGGTCATTTGAATATAATAATGTGGGGTTTCACCCCTCTTATTGCCATCTTTTTTATGTTAATCCCTCATACAATAAACCATTTTTTTGCTAGAATAACATAATCTCACATTCATGACAAGTGCTATGGCACTATAGCCTTCCAAGGTAATCCTCTACTGTAAAAGTCAGCAAGCTAAGGCTGATTTATGGCATGCATGGCAGCCTCTATTGACTTGCATTATCATGCACTTGCCCTCTTTGATCTTATGCTCTGATGACTTCATTTGCTCAAGGTGTGATTAAGCACTTGGTCTTGTGGTTTTCATTAATTTTTCATGTTCATACCATTCGTTTTCATATTTCATATACTACAACAAATTTGTTTTCTTAAGGCGTACTCTTCATAAATAACATTGTGCCTTGACTCTATAGTCCTAGCAATTCTGTCTTTACGGAAGCCCCCCCTTGAGCTGGAAAGGAGCAAACCAAAACACAGAGGAAAAGCTATCAAGGTGATAGCCTTCCTAAATTGCTGAATACTAGCCCCTTGATGCTTGGGACTTTACATCATTTGGTGGTGCAAGATTTTGTTGTTACATGTCCAAAAGGTGCATGTTGGAAAATAGGTGCTGGAAGTGTTTAAGGAAGTACAGTCCTCAAAGAGGGCAAAGGAGCTATATCCCTTGTTAAGTCAAGGCTGGAGGGGATGTCCCAAGCTGAAACAGGCCTTGTGAATTGAACCCCCAATTTTCTGTAAGCTATAATGATCTTGATCTCTTCTCCTTGGAAGTAGATATGATAATTAGATAAAGCAGGGTTTGACCATTGAAAATGATAACCTTGGTTTTACCCAGGTTAACCATCAACTATCTAAGATCATAGAAGCTGGATAAAGCATCGATCTGTCACCCTTGGGACACGTGTTATTTTTTTTATTTTTATTTTTTAATCTCCTGTTCGTTTCTTATAAAATGGTCATAAACTGTTAAAATTAAAACTTTTTTAATTTCTTGATTTGATTATCTGAAACATTATACTGTCGTTGTCTGTCTGAAATACGAGTGCTGTAAACTTGTCCCTGCATATAATTCATCATACCAAACGGCTGCTTGATTTTTACCTTTTTCTCTGTTGCTCATAGCCTACAGGTTATGCTTTTTTTTTTTTTTCTCTTTCCAAGTGTATGAATTGACTATTTACAATCATAGCGGAGCTTATTGTTTTAACTTTTAGGTTATTTTGAATTATTTTCTCAAGTTTTTCCATTGATTGATTTCTGATTCTTGACTCTAGTCAATCTTATTGTTTTAACGGGATATATTCTGAAAGTAATTGTATCTATCTGGATCCTAAATGAAGACCTCATTAATTATTGTTTGTGTGTACATCCTAAATGAAGAGCTCACTAATTTCATCATCAGACTTGTGAGGTAACTATGTGGCTACATTGCATGGCCACAGGAAATATAGACTTTGAAATGTAACATAGATTTCTGTGGGCTTAATACTGCTTTCAAGAGTTTACTGTAATGTTCATGCAGGATATGGGGTGAACAGGGACAAGCTGCTCTGGAGAGAGCGAGCATTTGCTTGTTGAATTGTGGCCCCACCGGCTCAGAAGCGTTGAAAAATCTCGTTTTGGGAGGCATAGGAAGTTTCACAGTTGTTGATGGCTCCAAAGTGGATGTAGCAGATCTGGGGAATAATTTTTTGGGTATGTCTCTTGGATGTTCATTACGGCTTGGGATTTTGAATTCAAATATCTCTCATTTCCTGCCTTGCAGTTACATTTGCTTGCTGTCATATGCAGTGGACACTGGAAGCATAGGTCAATCGAAGGCAAAGTGTGTATGTGCATTTCTACAAGAGCTCAATGATGCTGTTGGAGCTAAGTTTGTAGAGGAATCACCTGAGGCTTTGCTTGAGACCAATCCTGCTTTCTTCTCTCAATTTTCTCTGATTATAGCCACCCAGGTATGTCTTTTCTGAATATGAGAAGAGAATCATGTTCTATCTTCTCTTGTTTCAAGTAATACATTTGGCGTTTGGACACTATGGTGCATGTTTTTAATTGGTTTAGCAATTGGTCATCTTCATGCTAATTGACTATTGTTTCTGTTTCCTGTTATTGAACCGTTGGGCTATAGTCAACATTTATCGTTTATGCATAAAATACAATGATTTCTCTTCAACTTTGTCCTGCTTCAAGGAATATGATCCTTGATAATCATCCACAAACTTTGATTTTAGGCGACATCTTTCTGAACCAAATTTCACCTGGGTCTACAGTGTTATTCTCATTCTCGTTATATTAAATGTAATCAACCTAAGAAAGGTTTGTAAGAGTCTATTTTCCATTGCTTTATGCAGTTTAATATTTTCCAAGGCAGGAGCTTATATGTTTATTATTTTCCATTGCTTTATGCAGCTTAATAATTTCCAAGGCAGTAGCTTATATGCTTATTATGCGTTCATCAATTGGGTTTATATTGGGTGGTTGGGAGGAATGATTGCTATACTCTCCACTCAGGTTCAATTTCCACAAGTGACATGTTCAGCTCACATTGGGAATATTATTGCAATGGCTTCAAGCCTTGTTGTTAAACAGCCTTGAAGCCATGCTTGAAGCCATGCTTGGTTACATGGAAAAAATGTTTATTTTGAATTTTGCACATATAGTGATTAAAAATGTTTTTGAAAGAAGCTAGCTGTCAAAATTGGCCAAATTTTTCTTTATATAGCATTGTTATATATGCTTCTTTACTCTGTTGCTATATATATATATATAAATAAAAAAAAGATATATATATATATATATATTTATTTATTTTTTCCATTTTAAAGCTCTTATATATTTTGCTACTATACAATTACACCATTCGTCTATGGAGGGATAGCAGTTTGTCAACAAATCCATAAAACCCCAGTTGATGCCTAGCTATGCTGTATCTGATATTTTGTTCTCTTCTATTTTCGTTTTCCATGGATAGAAACTTAGATATATGTCTTTTATCTGCTTTTAGTATGGATCTGGGAGTTGCTTTCACACTCCTAGTTTGTATTTTCGCCGGATATATTCTTAGTCCCATTGACCTATTTTTCTGGTTGTTCATTGGACATTGATAAAATTATCTTATCTTTATTTATTTCAATCTAATCAGTAGAACGCTTTCACCAATGCTAAATTAAACAATGGTATGTAAGTGGCCAGATTGATTAACCCTTAGATGCCAGGGTTCTGTTACCTCTCAAACCAGCAGGGGACCTAAAGGGTTTCCTAAAAGGACAACTGCTAGGTTAAGGGCAACGGTGGAGGCTTAGCCCACTGTCACCACAGCCAAGGTTCTCTGCTCTTTACGGACTTTCACCAATGGGAGGTGTCCTGATGTTTTGGGACGCCACTTATGAAGGATATGCCAGTGAATAGGTGTGAAGCAACCCCCATAATCCCTTTCCCTAGGATAGAATGAAGAGTGAGACTTGCTTGCTCTTCAAGCAAGGGACTTGATCTTCTAGGGGAAGGGGTGTGATGATTGGAGGGCGAGGGTGAAGGGTACAACTTGTAGATGTTCTTCTCAATCCCTAAAATCCTATAAGAACTTGGATTCCCAAATAGTCCTTATGAATAGTCTTACAATAAATGGGACCACACGGGATCAAGTGGACCCAACCCAGGTTCGGGAATGGAATATAGCAACCAATGATGCTCCTATCCTGGACAAGGTGAGGGGAACGGATCAAACAAGAATTTTTACTTCAAAAGGTCAAATTGATCCTATCAGGTGCTAGCCTTGGGAAACATAGGACAAACTTGGTCCTAGAGCTAGGGCTTGAGGTATCGGGAAATTCCACCGTTGAAATTGGCCCAAATTCAGAGGAGAGTGAGGGGACCCACCAACGCAGTTGCCTCTAGGAGATCGAAGTTTTCCTGTGGCTAGATTCTCGGGAATTTGATGCTCTAGGTAAACTAATGGGGTTAGCCTTGGGGAAAAGGGAAAAATGTGAAAAATAGGGGAAATTGACAACCCTTTTGTGAGGGACTTGTGCCTAATTCACTTGGGGATATGGAGTCAAGAATAATAATGAATAAGAATTCGGTTTCTTGTTCAAGGAGGCCCAGAAAGTCAACTTTGTCTAATGTTAAGGGAAAGATAAGAAAAGTGACCTTCAAGCATTTACACTTCATACAAATGGTGCAAGGTTATCAATACAAAATGATCTCTAGGACATTTCATTCATCTAACAATTGCCCATACATAGATTAAGCTAAATAGATACATAATTCCACATTTCAATCATGCATCAACTAGCCTTAATTATAGCGAAATCCAACAGTATGAGGCAACAAGAAAAATAGCATCAAATTTACACTTCAATGTTAGAGAGTATATCCAATTGACATCACATTTGCACATAAGAAGCTCCAAGATAGAATGGGCCGAAATCCATACATATTCATCCATCATCCAAAAATCTCCAAGGGAAAAAAGCGAAATTTTCTTAAGAGAGAGAGAGATCCCTAGTCAAGTGATGATACAAATGAATCTAACTAACATCAATTTATACCCCTTTTAGGAGTTTGAATTAGCCTATGAGCCTACATTAGCCCCTAATAATAAAATAATGTGCAAATAAAACCTCTTTTGGTGACGAGCCCATCAAACTAGCTCTCAAAATGGAATAATAAGCCTCTCTAGAGGTCAAATAATAATATGTGCATGTTGTGGGGCTCTCCAAAGGCCTAAGAATCTCCAGTAGTGCCATAATGATGAATAAACACCTCAAAATATGATGGACAAGGGGGTGGGCCTTTGTTCTCCAAGTAGTAGACCCGTGGTGCTCCCAGTGGGTGTGGCCCGTGGGGGCACATAAATGACCCCATGGGTCTCCATATGAGTTGAAGATGCCTGTAGATCCTTTGCAAGGGCTCGAGTGATGGAATGAACACTGCTACGACACCATACAAGTCTTGGGACACCTGCCAAGAGCGTGGGGCTCATCTCAAAAGTGGATCGCTAGTAGTCTCTCAACATCGGTGGGGATCCCTGGAGTGCTGTTTGCTGCTATGGAGGCCAATGGCTCTCTATGCACTCCCGAGTCCCTATATGTGCCAATGTAGCCCTCTGGGGGTTAGGACCTCGTATAGGGAGACCAAAACCAAATGGAAACCACCTACAATCTTGTAGAAGATCCAATGCGTCCCCTAGCCTTCCAGTACAACAAGTCATTAGAGTAATCATGTAAAAGAGCTTACAAACCATGGATAACAAAGTACCTTTTGTAGTGGGCTTTGGAATGTGCTAGTGTCTCCATGCTCCAAATGGGGTTAGCCAAGTACCTTATTAGGTGGTTTCAACCCTAAAAGGGGATAATATGTCCAAGGTACATTCCTCCAATGGGGGTGGCTAGTGATAAATAAGTGAAATGGAGTAGGGAATGAGAGGGGCAATACTGCGCCACATACTGGGGCATAGGGGCAGCCAGATAAGGGGAAGCCCACACCTGGGTAATGTGTAGGAGGGAGCAATTGTGGTACATGAGGTGCCCCGACCTTGATTTTTCCACCCTTCTTTTTACGCCTTTTGCCTTTTATGAATTTTCTTTAATTAACTGCTCAAGGCCCAAAGGATAAGAGCATCATGTGTCAGATATAGCAGTGATTACCCCTTTAAGGTAGGGTGGTTCATTGCCTTCTAGGGGTTTGGACAATCATGGGTTCCTGAATGATAAAGGAGGCTCATCTAGGGCCTATGGAACCAGGGTGATGACCATGGGTATGGGGCAGAGCTCATGTATTGGCTTTTTCCCACGTGCTAATTATTTTTTGTCCCAACCATCTTTTGCATTTTGGGGTACAATTTCTTGTTAAATGTGGCCAATTATGCTTTTACTTTTTCTTTTAGCTGCTTCAACCTCCGAGGCATCCTTCTAGGTCTGACCCAAGGTGGGGGCAAGGGGATAGCGAGGCCGATCCTATGTGGACCCAGAGAGGCAATGTGGACCTAGGTGGGATAAATGATGAATGGGGGTATAGTGAGTGGAAGGGGAGTAATATATGCGGAAAAGGGAGCTGGACCACGCAACCAAAGTCGGGGTTTTCCTAGTAGTACCACCCTAGAACCAAAAGGTCAATAAAGAAGGTCCCACGGGATTAAGATCCAAGGGTAACATCCAAAAGAGATCAAGGGACAAGAGCAAAAACTAAGCCCACTCTTTCCGCCAAATCCCCCCATCAATCCATGTCTAGAAGTATCCATGATAAGTAAACCCAATACTTAATTATCAAATGACAAGACATACCTTTAGATTCGGGAGGCCCACCTTCAAACATATGATCAATACAGATGGGTGAGGGACCACATGGATGGCTCAAGTGGCGAAGAAATGGCACAACGAGTTAGAACAAGGCTGTAAGGGATTAACGGCTGAGGTCCATAATCGAGAAAAAATTCTCCTAGGGATATCACCCACGAAGTGGTGGGTAACAGGTTATTCATGTGAGCATTTCAGAAACCACCATTATTTATTTGAATTTTGGGTTATTTTGTGTCTAGTCATTGTTGGGTGCGATATTTGAGGATATTTCAGGCATCCTTTTCCCCATTTTTGGCCATTTTCCCTCACTAGACTTACAATTTCCCTAGTACAATGTCACTCCCTTTGATTAAGAAGCAACCTTTTTTTTTGACGTATTATTATGCTATTTTCTGCTAAATATTGAATGAAACAATGCTTTCTTTGGAATGACTAACCAGGGTATCGTTGGAAGAGTTCTCTTGAATGTTTTTCCTTTCAAGTGTTGCTATAATTACTAAGAACCATGGGTGAACAACTGTTGCTTTTACTTGCTGTTATATGGTGTGAGTTGCTGTTACACCCCGAGTTTTCTCTTTTCTGTTGTTACACCACGAAGCTACTGTTACATCGCGAATTTTCAAAGACTGGAGTCACCATTTTCAAAGACAGCTATCAAGGGCCACATGAAGATTTCCATGCGTACAATTAAGAAGATCTGAGCAGTTACAATTGTGTCCAAACAAGAGTGGTGTAACCATAACAAATCTTTATTAAAAGCAGTTTGTAACAATTTCTATCTTTTTATTATTTCTATTAGCTTAATCAGCACGAGAATCGCCAGATTCTCATGATTGGTTCTTTTCCCTAATCTTGGGGCTTTGTAAAGACTTTATAAATGAGCTTTGTCTCGTGAGGGAACAAGGACGGATAACGAAGATATTCTCTTCAACTATTTTTAATACAAGCATATATCTGGTGATGTTACTCCAATTTCTGTGTTGAATGCTTAAATAGTTTTCTCTTTACTCCTGCACCTTGCTAGGGAGGAAGGGCCCTCCTCTTTAGCAGGGATCACAATGCTAATAGGATATTTGTTTTTGTGTTAGTGTGGATTTCTTATTACTGTTGCACACGTTTTATTGTGGAATAGATACACTTTTGCTTTTAGATTTACTGTGTTGCTGTTACACAGATTAATCAATTCTATGCTATTTAATTGCTATTACATCCTTGGCTAATAGTATATGGCACGCCTATCTTTATTCTGAAGTTTTTATGAAGTGTGGATTCTTCTTTGTCGAATGTGTTTCATTCTTGCAGTGTGCCTTGTAATTCCTGCAAGTGTGTATTTCAATTCTGCAAGTGTGTTCAACGACATCTTTTTCTGTTTTATCTGGCTATTATATGTATCAACACAGATAGTGCAAACACCTTTGAAATAAATATACCTACCCTGGTTGATAATTAATGATTGTGATTTAGTTAGTTTAGGAGTGATAAAATCACACAAACATATTGGCCCATTACCAGGGAAGGCTGTTAATGATACAGTCAGCCAGAACTTTCCTTTGAATTTCTTTTTGATATAGTGTCTCTAATTTTACAGAAGCTGGGCAGTAAGATGAGAGGTATCAACCTGTGCATCTCTCTAACACACTTGGGCGGGCTCACCTTTGTAATAATTAGGACACCTAGGGTGTGCAAATAATTATACATTGGGTCCATGTATAGAATGTATAAGTGAAGAAGAAGCAAACCGTAGAAATGCTAATAAACTTACAGGTAAAAGGGGTCAATCAAGAAACTACTGATCAAGGGAGAGTAACATTCATTCAAGAATTGATCTCAAAATGAAAAAAGGGAGCAGTCAACACCACATAGGGACGTGAGAAAAACAGGCCCACAAAAAGCTGCTGCCTCTACATCTAAATCAAGAGTATTTGGTTCCTCTGTTTCAAGACCCCATTCTCCTCAAACTAGCCTACAAACTCCCAATTCTGTAAAACCAATTTAGGAACAACAAGGAGAGACTAGTGGCCAAGATTTTGGATTAGAAGGACAAGGGGAAACCAGTGGGGAATATCAAGAACCAGAATTAGAAGAACATTATTTTACTTTCCAATACCCAGACTCATCAGTGCAATAAAACAATTGACCCCAAAACAATCTGAGCAATCATCACAAGAATCCCTATCCACAAAACATTTGTCTGAACAATCTTCAGAAGGACCTTTATGAGAACTTGAATCAAGAGAAATACCAATGGGGGATAACAACAATGGGACAAATGTCACTATTATCTCTTTTGGATTCCCAATAGGTGATATAAGGGGAGAGGCCCCCATGAAAAATATCCCTCTATCATTCCTTGGAATTAACTGTAGAAGATCCTGATCCTTTTTTGTTTGAGTTTGATGTTCTGTGTAGGAGTTATGATTACACTTCAGATGCTCAGAAACTAAAACTATTTCTTGCCACTTTGAAGGGAGCGACATTAAGATGGTTTATGGGACTAGGGCCTGCCACAATCTGGACACGGGGAGATATGAAGACGACGTTTCTGGCAAAATACCAGGACTATTGCCGAACCAAAAATTTAAGAGATGAGTTATTCAAAATAACACAGAAAGAAGAAGAAAGTTTGGAAGATTATATGGAGTGGTTCCATTATAATCTATGAAGGTCTAAACATGGTGATTTGGATCCAAAGATTTTGAAAACAATATTTATTCACGTAATGAGAGATGACTGCCTTGACATATTGAACCAGTTTGGGAAAGGAGATATATCTCAGGAGCCATGCGCAGAAATAATAAAACTTTGCTTAAGCTGTTCGCGAGGATCGTCACAAGGAAGAAGCATGGTACGAGATGCCTCTGTCAAAATACATAAATCCGCAAATGGAAGTGTGACCAGAGCTGAGATTGGAAACTTGTTTGATAATCTCAAGACCGATCTTCTCAACACCTTATCTGCCCAATTGATGACGATACAAGTGAAAAAGGCACAGGATGAAGCTGACAAGGCTTTGGTTGTGTTCTGCCCAAAATGTAAACGAAAACATTCCCTGAAGGATTGCAAAGTCAACCACATTAGATTGTGCAATATTTATGCCTTGGAGCATTCTACAGGCTACTATCCGGACTCCGGAGCTCCCGAGACTTAAGGCGGTACTTAAGGAATCACACAAGGAGGTTCAGTCTTCTTACTTTATTGGGTCTAGGAAACCTTGGCAACCACGACCACCAGGTATGTCTCAAGATTTTTCTTTTAATCCGTGGAATAATGTATATAATGCTCAACAATTTCCATGGTAGTATCCCACTCCTCCTCCAGTTCAATTTCCTTCACCATGGAACCAATGGTCTCCTTCTCCACCTTTTCAGTATCCTCCATCTCAGTTGTACTCTTGGCCTCAGAATTGGAGGGGAAACCCTTTTGTGCTACCAATACAACAACAATTGCAACGTCCAGCTCTTGCATCATTTGCTTCCACTCCTCCCATATGTCATCAACAACCTGTACAGTCTAACCCTAACCCAATTAATAAGGCTACCCAGAATATAGAAGCCCCCACTTCTTTCCAGACTTACCACATTACCCCTGTTGAATGTAACGAGATTCACCTTCGATCCAGAAAAGTAGTAAATTCAAATATCTCCCTTGTTATTACTGAAGTGGAATGTGACTCACCTAGGTGTAAAAATTTCCTCTTTCCCACCCCGGTTTTTAGTTTCACCTTATTTCTCCAAATAGTTAAATGCCCTTTCCCATATCCTTACATTCAACAAACTGGAAAATAAATTTTTGCTGAAAACACAAATTCTGGAAAATTTACAGAATGCTGGAAAATGCAGAAATAAAAAATCAGCAAGCATAAAACAACCATTCAACACATTTAACACTGATATTTTTGGTCAACATGACCCTGAAAAAACCCCCTACAACTCTTGGGGAAAACCAGTTCGAAAGCTTCTTTTTTATTTTTCTGAATATTGCTTTTTACAGTGAAACAGGAAAAACTCAGAAAAAATTCCAGCAACCAATTTACAGACTTATCTCGATTTCCGTGTTTGCACATCGCCTCGGAAATTGTGCCAAATCAGCAACAACAGAAAACAGAAAATTTACAGCACCTTAGGACAGCATTAAATGCTGTACGACCACCTCGAGAAGCATGCCGGAACAGCCGTACTTTGTTGTGCGGACTGTACAGATTTTGTACAGCAACCTCTCTCGAAATCCGTGCCAAAAAAACAGAGTTGTAGATGCTGTCCTCTTCCTCGGTTTTTGTGTCGGAAATGACAGCCACCCTCTTCCTTGAAAAACGTGCCTGATTTTTGTGCCTTGGATTGCGTGCTTGTTGCTGTACCCTCTTCCTCGATTTCTGTGCCTCCTCACTTGGAAACACTGCCTCTCTTTTGCTGTACGGATTTTCTGCCTTGGTATGTGTGCCAAAAAATGCTGCTATACCTTTGCTGAAATCTCTTCACCGCTGCCCTCTTTCTTCTCACTGCTCAGAAAAATCTCCAGCTCTCCTTCTCTCCTTCTCCCAATCTGCTTATGAAAGAATGAATGACCTTTTCCTCCTTTCCCTCCTTTAATCTAACCCTAAGTGACTTTTGGAGAATCCCTAAATCCAATGGCTGAAATAGATTGAGATCTAGGGCTAAGATTAAATGCTCATTTAAATCTCACTTTCTATTTTTTAATTCACCTCACTTTAATAAAGACCCACTTAGTCATTTATTTCCAAAGTCACTTTTCCTTTCTAATTTTACATTGACTTTATTAAAGTCACTTTAAAATTAGACTTTAGTAACTTTATCATTTAAAGTCACTTTTAAATTAGATTTGACTTTATAACTTTATAAAGTCACTTTAGGAGAAAAATTAAATTCTTTTGGACACTTTTCCCTAGGCCAAAGATCAAAGCCTTAGGGAACCACCTGTCCTCCGGTAACCAAATTTCAACACTAGGGATGATCCTGTGGATTTTGATGGAACTGCTATAGCAGGTCAAAATGAAGCTGATACGTTTGTAACAACTGACTCAAATAATGCTGTCACATTTGTAACAACCAATCCAACTGCTATAGTGACTAAGGACCCTCCATATCCGCAAAGATTAGTTGAAACTAGAATGATTTCACAACTCGAATATGATTTTCTTAGGGAGTTAAAGAATTTGTACATAAGGATTCTCTTGCTGCAAGCCATTAAGGATGTCCCAATTTATGCGAAAATAGTGAAAGACCTATGTGTTAAAAAACCTGGAAGGAAGCCCAAAGATCCTGTTACCATCCATGTGATGGGAAATTGTCAAAACTAATGACTGGTCAACCTCTTTTGACTAAATATAATGACCCAGGGAATCCCACAGTCACTGTGTATATTGATGAGATGCCCATTTCGAACACATTAATTGATTTAGGGACAACAATCAATGTAATGATTAAGGAAACCTTTACCACTTTAGGACTGCATGGACTGAGACAAACGCCTACAGTGCTAGAACTAGCAGATATGTCGTGTTTTAAACCTAAAGGAGTGGTAGAGGATGTAGTCATCACAGTGGATTCCCGGAGATATCCAGCAAACTTTATTATTTTGCAAACCAAATCAAATATGGGGGTACATCCCCTGATATTGGGAAGACGTTGGTTGGCCATTGCAGATGCATTCATAGGTTGTAGGTCGGGCTTCATGACGATTTCAGATGGACAAGCCACAAAGAACCTCAACCTTTACCCTCTTGCAAAACCAAGCAAGGATTTGGAAAATCCCTTATGGGATTGAATTTGAACCTGAATCAGATCATTCCCAACCACTTCTCACTCTTGGCAAAGCCCAATATTTCAAGGATGAAACAAAGGATGACATTATCAATGACTTTATCAGTAATTCCCTTGCTGTTACTTCTATTGATGATTTAGGGGTAGAAGATACTATGGAAGACTTGAGTCTAGAACATATGAAAACCACCCCTAATATCAAGAGCAACTCAGTTGAAATAGAGCCAGGCACAAATCTAAATAGTAATCTTAATCTGACTACGGAACAGAACAGGAGGTTGTTACAGAAACATAAAAAGGCATTTGCATGGGATTACGCAGGTATGAAAGGAATTCACCTCAGCCTGTGTACCCACCACATCTACTTGAAAGAGGATTGCAATCCAGTTAGGCAGCCACAACGACGCATGAACCCAACACTTAAAGAAGTTGTAAAAGAAGAATTGCGAAAGCTTCTAAATGCCAACTTCATTTATCCCATCTTTGACAGCCAATGGGTATCTCCATTTGTTATTGTTCCCTAAAAAGAATGGCAAGTGGAGGGTTTGTGTAGATTATAGAGAACTTAACAAAGTCACTCAAAAGGACCATTTCTCTTTACCATTTATAGATCAAGTCCTTGACACTTCGTCTGGAAAGAAATTCTTTTCATTTCTAGATGTGTTTAATGTTTATAATCAGATACAAATTGTCCTATAGGATTAGGATAAAACCACCTTTACTTACCCTTGGGGGACTTTTGCATACAAAGTTCTCCCTTTTGGACTTTGTAATGCGCCAACAACCTTCCAGAGGGCAATATTGGGGATATTTTCGGATTTGCTAAATGACTGTTTAGAGGTATTCATGGATGACTTTACACCTTATGGTGATGGTTTTGAAACAACATTAGCCAATCTTGAAATAGTGCTAGAGCGATGTGAACAAAGTAATGTTGCTTTAATCACTGGAAAATGTCACATGATGATGAATGAAGGAATTGTGCTTGGGCATTATATTTCTGTTGTAGGAATAAAAGTAGATAACTCTGAAAATCCCAGTTCCCAAAACATAGAAGGAGGTACGTAGTTTCTTGGGACATGCAAGGTATTACAGGAGGTTTATAGATTTTTTTTCAAAAATTGCATCCCCATTATTTTCTCTGCTTACTAAAGATGTGGAATTTACTTGGACAGGGAAATGTGAACGTGCCTTGATAGAGTTAAAGCAGTGTGTATCAACAACATTGTTTTGCGAGGACCAAACTGGAACCTGTCGTTTCACATAGTAAATGGTGCATCTGATACTGCTGTAGAAGCTGTGTTGGGTTAACTAGAAGACAAAAAGCCATATGTCATCTACTACATCAGCAAGAATATGATACCAATAGAGTTAAACTATACAGTTACTGAAAAAGAATTTCTTGCAGTAGTGCATGCCATTAATAAGTTTAGGCACTACATTACAGGTTATCAAATATTTGTGCACACTGACCACTCTGCCATTCGTTTTTTAATGAATAAACTTGTCACTAATGGTAGGGTTACACGTTGGTTTTTGCTGTTACAAGAATTTGATATAACAATCTTATTAGATAAATCTGGAAAAGATAATGTAGTGGCTGATTTTCTTTCTAGGCTAACTGTTGATAGTGAATGCATGCCCGCTGAAGATTCTTTCCAGATGAATATCTTTTTTCTATTTCAACTCACTCATCGTGGTATGCAGACATAGCTACAGGGAGATTTCCACAACAACTGTCCTCAAGAGAAAAGAGGAAGATTGTTCAGTAGAGTGCAAGATACTCTTGGGTAGAAGGACACCTCTACTACACAGGGCTAGATCATCAGATCATGCAACGTGTGAGAGAGAATGAGATTTTTGACATCCTCAGAGCCTGCGATGAGGAAACTTGCGGAGGACACTTTGTTGACAAGAGGATAGGGTATAAAGCGCTTTCAACAGGATATTATTGGCCTACCATATTCTAGGATGCAAAGAAATTTGTGAAGAGGTGTGGCAGTTGTCAGAGAATTGGCCAACCACTCTAGTCAAATGAAATGCCATTACAACCTCAAATAGTCTTGGAACCATTTGAGAAGTGGGCCTTAGATATTGTAGGACCAATTAGTCCTTCATCTCAGCAGAAGTCCTACATCCTAGTTTGCACAGATTATGTCACGAAATGGGTTGAAGTAAAGGCACTAACCAGGGCAATTGAACAGGCTGTTTCAGATTTTATTATTTGAAGACATTTTTGTTTGTTTTGGAGTGCCTCGAGAAATAATGACAAATGGAGGACCATAGTTCACATAATCCAGAGGTTAGTTGAGAAATTCAAGATCTGTCATAGAATCACCTACCATATCATCCATAGGCAAATGGTCAAGTGGAGAGCACTAATAAGGTTATTGAATGAATTCTCACCAAGATTGTACCCAGCCACTGGAGGAACTGGGCCAATAAACTTCCAGAGGCACTATGGGCATACAAAACTTCATGTAGAAATACTACTGGATTTTCACCATACGAATTGGTGTATGGTAAAAATCCTTATTTCCCATTGAGTTCGAAATAAAAACACTTAGAACAACATTGCAAGTGAACTTGGATTTGACTACATCTTAGAAAAATCGATTGAACCAGTTAAATGAATTAGATGAGAAGAGATTGGCTGCTCTCCAACAGACAAACATCATCCAACGACAGAGGGCTAAGTGGCATGACAAGTTTATCAAAAAGGTGTTTCAAAAAGGCGATTAGGCTCTACTGTATGATTCACGATTCAAAGACTTCAAGGGGAAGCTCTGCACCAAATGGCTAGGTCCTTACGAGGTAGATACAGTCTTTGACAATGGGACCGTGAGATCAACTACCATAGACAGTGCCAAAGTGCCATTGCTTGCTAATGGGCATCGTCTTCTGTTATACTATAAACCAACGTCAGAGGATTCATTTGTCAACATTGTCTCAGGATTTGATCTTCAAGTTATGGGGTTAGGGGAAAATCTTACTATGCTGTCAAATTATTAAATTCGAATAAGTGTAGCAACTGAAAACCAACTTTTGTTGGCAGTATACACCAGAAAAAAAAGAAAAAATAATAAAAATAAAAAAATTAAAAGAAAAAAATAATAATAAATAAATTTGCCTATGAAAACCTCTTGTGGGGCGCAGGTAGATAATTGTAACAGCTGAAACCACTTTGTGGCGTCTGTTACACATCTACCTTTTAATAAATTTTGTAACAGCATGTTGTTACACATATATTATAGACGTCACGTTGTTACAAGTCCTTTTTATTCATTGTATTATTCTAAGGATTCTTTTGTAGGCACAATTGTAATGCCCAAAGGAATACATTGTTGTAATAAAGTATTGCTGCACTTTATTCAACCAACATGGATAAATTCTTTTGCTATTACATCTGTAACAACCGATTCGATGGAGATGACTGTAGCATGGAACCAATTGCAGCTGCCCGCTTCGATAATCATCATCACCAACATTCTACCGCTGGTATCATTCAAATCACCCCTGGTAAGTCATTCAAAAAGAATATTGTTTGTTTCTTTATTTAGCAATTATGGGAGTTAATGCATCATTTCATTTTTGATGGCGGGGGATGGCCTTTTTGCATTTAAGTTTGGGGGGGGGGGATGACAAATCATTTCGTGATTTGTGACCATAACCCGAGGGGAATGAATCATTTCGTGAATTGTAACATAACCCGATTAGAAGTGACAATGCCTGTTAATCATTACCACCTTTTTATGACCGATCATCTCATTAATTCGAACCGTATCCAAGTCGGATTTTCATACTCGTGAATTAATGATGAAATGATAACCCGTACCACACACTTTCCCGACTTGATATCCTTTCCTATCGCCTTGATATCGACCCCGACGTAGCTTTGCACCCTCATTGCACAAATTTTTCAAGAATTGTGACACCAAGCAAGCGAAAGTTCATAGTGATTGTTGCAACAATTAGTGAAGGGTCTGCAAAGCAAAGGATGGAAGGAGCAACAATAAGGTATGAACCAGACTCCATCGAGGCTCTGGAAAATTGCCTGGAAGCATATCAAATTTTTAGAGAAGCAGGGTGGATTGAGTTTTTCGAGCGACTCAAGGGGTCGAATGAGAGTGTTGCTTTGGAATTTGCTCGAAATTTTAACAGGAATCAAACAGAGGTCAGAGGCCTAAGATTGGAGATTACGGAGGAATTGATTTCCAGAGTAACAACACTTCGGCCCGAAGGGAAAAGGTGGTTCAATTGGAAATTTAGTGACCCATCCCTTAAAGTCTAATTTTTGTAGGGAGAAGAACAGTCGGTCAAGGAGGGAAGAGGAATTGATCGTCTTTCCCTTCCTCAACCGTGGGATGATGTTACCTTGTTCATTATCAAGTACATTACATGCGAGGGGTGCTCGACAATAGTTTTCAACTATGATTTCCCGTTGTTGAGCCATCTTTAGCATGGGCAACTGGTTAATCTTCAAATTTTTTGTTGGAAAATTTGAAACAGATGGTTGCCTCGGTAAAGGTAAACTCGCCTCTGGAGCGCTGCATTACCAATCAAGGCCTCATAAAACTAATCATAATGGAAGCTATGGAGCAACAAGGAGGAAATTGGGAAGATTTTATCGGTGAAGAAACAAAACCCCCACGACAGAAACAAGCTGAGACTTCTACAGATGCTCTGGAGGAAGCTGATACAGCTAAAAAGCAGGGACAGTCTTCAGGAATTAGGGTTAAGAAGAGGTCACTTGAGAAACTTGTGGGTGGCAGAACACCGAAGAAAAGGATTAATTAAAGAAAAGGATTAAGTTTGATACTTAACTAGAATCCTCGTCAAACCCAAAAATTCCCCAGGATCCATTGGTGTGAAGAATAAAAAGAGGTGGCATCAAGCCACGCATTGAGTAAATTCAATTTGGGGGACAAATGGTTGGCGCTCTAATCACCGTGCTCAACTTCATCACATGGCGCAGACACGCTAACGAAAGAATAATGCGTTCTAACAGGTGCAAAACCACAGGACACAACGAAAGTTGACCCCTTGAAACTGCATATGTCAGCAAGGGAGCCGACCAATTAGAGCCATTTTGGGGGGAAGGCATTGACCTGCATGACGCTCTCTCGACTCACCAAAACTTGTGGTGGGCTCCACCTGCTCAGGTTCAAAGGTAAATGGTAACACGGTAAGGTAATTCTGCGGGGTAAAATGCTCCACGCGCTCGACACATGCCCTCCACCTACCCTGTCTCATCCCACTAATCAAAGCGTGACACGTGTCAATCCGTTGATGTCATCCTGACGTCAACCCTCCAGTTGTCCCATTCTGTCCTAGAAAGCCCCGGTCCCTCCACGTTTTTTGCCCAACCATTGTCTTTCACTGTCTAAGTCGCTACTAGTTAGGAGCCAGGGTAAATTCTAAAAAAAGAACCAGTCATAGTGCACGCTTCACTCCTCATGTCATTTTCGTCTAACAGGTACTTTGTCGTTCCCAAGTTTTAGTTTGTTTACAGTTTAATCTCTGCATTTTTAAACATGAAAAAGTTGGCCCCCGAAACCCCGGAAGCCCGAGAGGTCAGGACCACCTTTGGTTTTGACCCTCTCATGGATGCCTAGGCTCAAATCTGCGACCCCATTTACCCTTTTAATGTAGCAACATAGCACCATGAGCTAATGGGTTACAAATGGCGGGGGGAAGATGTCTTTAGTCACTGCCAACTTGGATTATTCAGAGTTAACCCAACTTCGAGCCTCGTTTGAGCTGTTCCATAACGCTCCTCTGCCCTCAAGCATTATGTGGCGGAGGTGTTATGAATACGTGCACCCACCGACGGCTTTAGTTCTGTATCCGGTCGGAACAACTTTGCAGAATACTCCAAGAGTTCCACAACCGTCACAACACTCCGGGCCATCATCCCATTCAGCTTTGTGGTCTCGACACTCGAGTCCTCTTCAAGATCGCGTCGCAACAAGTGAACACTTCAAGATGTGGCCTACGCGGCATTCAGTTATTTTGCTTTTTACTTTTATCTTGTCTTGTGGTGAAATCACAATTTCGCAACAGATATTTTAGTTTGTTTTTTTGTTAACCAACTGTGCTCGAAGCACGCTCCATTTTGGTCATGATGTATGTACTGTAAAATCAAGAAAGAATATCTGGGAGAGAGTCCCCCTAGAAACTCTATAAGAAGAACAATAAGAGAAGAAGAAATGGTTCTGAATTTTGTCTAAGATTTTGGTCCTATCTCTCTATATGATCGTATGAGCATTTTTGCTATGAATTGTATATTTCTGGAAGCTATTTTGATGCATATATAATATAAATATAGCGTTTGGCTGGATTCCATCTAGAACTCGTGAACAATATTTATGTGCACTTTCTTAATGTGTTTCAAATACATTTCTTTATGTGTTTCTTCTAAGATTCTATGTGTAATAGCAGCATGATGCCATTGGTCTGTTTCATGAATCTGTCTATTTTCTTAAAGGGAAGAATGACGCTCATGGATAACCATTGTTGTAAACAATCTTAAATGCGCTCCATAGAATCGTTTATGTTTATTTCATTCATCATCTCGTTTCTTCTAGTTTTAGTATGGGTGAAGGGGTGATATAGATGATTGACTGATGGTAAATCTGTTCTCTCACCTTACCAAGGGGGTTAATCTTTATCCCTATTCTAGTGGGACTTCCCTTAAAGCCTTAGGGTTACAGGAGGGGCACTACTTTGGAAAACTTGGATTGAAGTAGTGTGTTCATTCTCCCTTTCACCATACTTAACACTTTCCATGTTACATTATAAACCCTTTATAACATTTCCATTCTTTGCGTCTAACTTGTCAATGGTTCATTGGGATTTGGAACCCTCTTATCCATGTCCTTCAGTAGGGTTGGAAAGCATTGCTTTGGAGGTTGATGTTGAAAATAAGGGTACCAAGGAGGTGTTTCCTAGGCATTTCTCCTTTTGGCCTAGGGAGACACATTAATCATCTTTTGTCAAAGTGATATTATGAGTTTATTAATATCAAGGGGGTTGAAGTACTTCTTATGTGGAGATGTACTAGGTATTTTAATTTATTAAAGTCACATGTGTAATAAAGTGACTTTATGTGTAAAGTACTAAGTTCACTTTATATCTTTTTTTCCCAAGGAAAAATCGTAATTTTATTAAAAAAAAACAAAATTACATGTTGCATCAGTAGATAATAGGCTTGAACAACCAGCCGAGACTGGTGTTCATAAAAACAAGCAAGTAAAAACTAATATACAATGGGGAGAAAAACATAGTTTTTCTCCCTTTCTTTTTTTCCACCTTCTGCCAACCCCCTTGTGATGACGTGGGGGAGACAAGTGCAAGTGCGAGCTGATTTTCAACTGTGGCTGCTCCAACTTCCTTGTCCGAGTCTGATGTTTCTGATGAATGTTGCCTTTTTCCCACAGCTGTCGGGAACAACTGGTTCCTGTGTGGGTGGGTCCTGTTGTGTTTGTAGATCAAATGGGTCCAGTGTGTCTTTGGCTTGTGCATCCGGGACAATTGTTGACTGATTGTTCCCCTCTGATGTGGGTGCATCTGCGTCTTTTTCGATCTCCTCTTCTGGTTCACAAGGGGGATATTGCCATCCTTTGGGTGATTTTCCGATCCTCTTTTTTCTTCGGTTATCTCTCTTTGCTTCAGGACAGATATTTTGTAGATGACCATTCTGTCTGCAGATTCTGCATCTAAAAGCTGTGTTCACATAATCTATATGTTGCAGCCATTTCTGTTGTTTGTGTGTCAGCTGTATGCATTCTGGTAATCCTTTGCTGAGGTCTACCTCAACACAGATACGTGCGAAGGTGAAGATTCTCTCCTCCAACCATTGTGTATTTGTTTTAATGTATCGCCCAAGCATATTCCCAATGCCTTGTAGGACATCGTCATTCCAGAAATGTAGTGGGAGATTATATAGCCTGATCCAAACTGACATTCTGGAGACAATCATAGTGTTGGCATCAAAGTCCAGGAACCAAGGGGTGATGTAAAGTCCGGTAGATCCCCAAAACCATGGACCCTCCTGCAGGATGTAGTCTCTGATTTCTGAGTGTTAGAATTTTACTATGAAGAAGCCTTTTGAACAAAGGTGTATTTCGCATTCCGTAGTCTAGTTCTTAAATATCCATTGGAAGAGGCCCATTGGTTTGGGCCAGAAGCTGTTGAAGCGGCATATAAGTGCTTGTGCCTGATATGTCTTTCGATGTTCATCAATCTCAGGTAAGTCTATAGCCAGTTCAGGTGTGTGATTCAGCTGTTCTACAATGTAGGGCCTGGGGGCATTGCTTGTTGGTTATGTAGGGGAAGTTGGTTTGTTCCCCTGCAGAATGTTCTTGAAGGAGGGTCTTGTATTGTGATCCTTATTAGAGGTGCTACCTCCCCCATTTCCCCTAGCGATTTTAGTTTTTCCCCGATCCCCTGCTTCTCCTCCTCGCAGCTGGAGGTTGAGGATGATGGTAGCACCAGATGGTATATTGTGATCCTTTATGGATTTGTGGTTTTGTAGTACTTTGCCTTCATGAATCAGTGACTATAATGGTATAGGGTATCTCTGAGCTTGTGTAATGTGCATTTTAAGATCAGACACCAGCTCTGTATTGTCTGTCCAAATAACCAGATTTTCCCCAATAGGTGTTTTAATAAAAAACTGAAAACGATTAAGATTTACCTGTGCTATGACGTCTGTTGCGCTGTGTTCACCTGCCTGAGTCGATGCAGGTTCAAACTGCAATATAGATGTTGGGTTAGTCTGTACAGAGGGGTACCATATATGTCGTGGTAGTCCGAGTATGGATTGTCCGCACTCTGTTCAAAACTGGACTTTTGTATAGAATTTGAGCGGGCATATACAACGTCGAGAGTAATCCAAAACCAGTCGTGGAGTGCAGCCTTGCAACTCCGTTAGCAAGTGACAGCAAAGTGGGTAGGGCAGACTGCAGCCAGCGAGTTTCAAGGATAGCTGTACCGGTCCATTCAAAGACGTCGAGATCCTTCCACGACATCTAGGTGCCGCCGATTGCCAAAGTCGATTGCCCCTTTTCCTGGAGGTCCGAAGATGTATTCGCAAGGCCTCCAACCACCGATGAGGATGAGCCGGAACAGTCCAGGAGGCATGGGTTTCATGGCCACAGAGTGTCGTTTGGTTTGGGCAGCCGACGCAGCAAGAAAACAGGACCAAAGCAACCAAAAATGGTCAAGAATGTGCAGGGGCGATGGCCGCAACAACATACAAGTGATTCTGGTTGGTATTCTGTGCATAAGGTGCCGCCGCATAGTTGTAGGTTGCCCTAGCTCTGGAAACCGTAGCACCGCTCACCATTGTTGACTCCTAAGTTCCATTTATATCATTAAAGTGACTTTTATATTTTAAAAGTCACTTTATGAGAGAAAAAGTGACCATGGTACTAAAACATTAAACAGTACTAGGAATGTTTTTAAGTGATGGGGTCAACATGAGAAAGGGGTCAAGTGGGGGCTTGATCTCAACCATTGATCTCATGGGCCCTTGATTATTAGGTTTAGGGTTCCTTCACTTATGAGAAGACAAAAGAGGGAAAAAGAGAGTTCTAGCTCATTATTCTCATGAAAGCATCGAGGAGAGGAGCAAGGAGAGCAGAGTGAAGGGAGGCGAAGTTTGCAGGAAAAGAAAGAGATCAAACAGCAGGAGACGGGGCCCGAATTTCCTGGCAAGTTTTTAGGCACAAACCCCAAAAATTTCCGGTGGCAGTTTTTAGGTGTAATTTCTGTCTTGTGTTGAGTCTATTTTCAAGCCAAGTCTGTAGAGTATTTATGGGCTGAGTTTAAGCCAAGTCTGCAGAGGATTCAGGGCCAAGTTAGCAGAGTTTTTAAGGCCAAATTTAGGCCTGATGTGAAGGTGAAAGTCGACCAAATTTGCAGGGAGAAATCAGGCTGATTTTGTGGGTGAGAAGGCCGAAAAAAGTGTTAGTTGGTCGGTGAACAAATTGAGTTTTTTAGCAGCACAGAACTTGAGTTTTTCCTGTCAGAAATTAAGGCTCGAATTTCCGGAAGTATATCTGCTATCTTCAGCTCAGAAATCAAGGCACTGTCTGAGAGTAATGCACAGAGTCCAAAGCCAAAAGTTAGTCCAAGTTCAAGCCTGTGTGAAGGCCATAAGTTCTCTGTATTTTTGACAGTGATATCATTAAACTCAAAAAGGGAGATAAGTAGCCTGTTCCTTGCTGTAAAATTTTTCTTAAAGAAGCAAATAAAACCCTCCTTTAGAACTGGTTTTCCCTTTGTTGGTTTTTTGAGGGTCAAGTTGACCAAAAGCAAATGTCTAAACCTTTGTGTGTCCTTGCTATTTTCTAATGTATTAGCTAAAAAATGAAATGTTAGAGTAGCTCTTCTGTTTTCATGCAAATGCAAATCTGATATAAAATATCAGTCATATGTTACATGATGGGTTTAGGCATTAAACCATGCAAAACATGAAAATTGGGTTGGACTACAACAAACATCAATTTTTTACAGTTGATGCAGCTAAAAGAATGGTAAAGCATAGCATGGCCACCTTAAAGGAAAAAGAAAATCAAAATGCAAAAGATGGCTGTGACATAAGTTAGCGCGTGGGTAAAATCCTAGCATGAGCCCCTCATTAGCCATCACCTGGTTCCTAAGCACTTGATGCTCCATCTCATTAAAAAGGAACCATGTCCCAACCTCGATGAGCGATAAACTCTCATCTTAAGGGGTAAATTAAATGCTACATCATAAATAGCAAGCTTGGATCCTTGAGCTATGCACCATAATACAAAGTATTATCAAGAAGAAGTAAAAGGTGCACCAAAGGGGTGGAAAAATCAGCTTGTGCAGGGTAACTATGCATCCATGTTTGATCCTTCAATTACATTTATAAACTAAGGATGTGGACTCCCATTAGCTTGTCCCTTGACCATGGCACTTGGCTATTAAGTCTTTACCCTCCATTGCCACTTTTCTACACCACCACCTATTGATTGAAGGGTTAACTTTGGAAATGCAATGTTTCCTTGGCAGTTGGAAGCACCTAATAGGGTTGAATACTTAGCCACCTCTACAAATGTTGGGAATGCCTTTACGGGACTTGGTTTAGTGAGATATTTGAAGGTGATCCTAGTTTGAAGTATTAACATGCCCTCAACAATTAAGTATGGTTCACTTAATTGCATTTACAATCTTAGTCTCTAATGAATGGTTTCTTTCACTTGAGTTTAAGATGGTTTTTCCAGGTGGTCCAGAGTAGAAGAAGCCTAGAGGGCACCATACTCCACATGATTACCTAGGCCATACATTTCATTCCAAAGAGAATGGTGACTTGGTAGATGAAGTGTTGCACATTTTGAGCAAAGCATTGGACCTTTTTATGGTTTGAGAAATTGAGATACATCTCAGAGCACCCCTAGGAGCCAAAATGTTGGGCCTCTATTTCCTAGCATGGAGGATTCTTGACGATGTACCAGTGGACCTAGCATGCCCCCATGCTGGCCTTGACACTACACGATGGGCACACCATAATCCAAAACCCAGATGAGGATGGTCATCCTTGGGATGATTGATGAGGGCTTGTTGCACTTGATGGAGCCCTAACGTTGGAGATAGAGGAGGCACCATGTTGTTCAATTGACACCCATGAAGATGATGTGTGGCATGACATAGCTGGTTTTTGGACCATTGGAGCTGTTTTGATGCATGATTTGGGGATAACTTGATAAATATATTGTTTAACATGAAGAGGAGAGTGATAAGTAATGAGGGTTCCATGGAATATAGCCTCAAGGTGTCCCTTGGTGAAGAGGCATGATCTTTGATCATGCCCTTTCAGTTAATAAACCTAATATAACTATATCTAACTAATAATTAATAAAATATTCATAACATTGCCCCTCTCTTAAAGATGCTTTGTCCTCAAAGCATATGTAATCGATGGGCAACGTTGACGAATGTCTGGTTTTCTCAAGCGATGAGTTCTTGCTTCCCATATTTTAAAAAGATCGTGGAGCATCTTCTCGAGATCCATCTGTTAGTGATGTGGATAGTGAAAAGATCTGATATCGAGAGAGTTGGATACTGTCTTGACTTCTATTGGATGTTTAATTTTCCTATCGGAAGGCACTTTTATGGGTAGATCTTGGAATACTTTTTCATGTTTCCCAACTATTCCTTGTTCTTCTGGTGATTTTTTGTGATTCCTTTTTAGATTTAGAGGTAAGTTACCAACAATTATTGTCTGATGTAACTTCTCCTCATCATCACATGCTTCATTCTTAACAACCATATCTGCTTCATCACCGAAGGCCTCAACAACTTCTGTCGTTATATCAGTGGCTTCGGATGTGTTTGTCGCTTCACATGTTTCGTTCAATTCTGGGGATGGAACATTTTGTTGTTTATAAACATCTGTATCTTCATGGTGATGTGGGAAATCAGTTTTTTCCTGATGCTCTTCTGAGTTCCCTGAATCTGCGGAATTGTTTTGGTGATTTTGTTCCATGTTAGATATCGTATTTAGTTCCACTTTAACTTAATTTATTATTGCATTTATTGAAGCATTAGAGTGTTCAGGTTGTTCATAACTGACACTTTTTACATTTGCTTGGTCTTTAGCCTCCATTTCGTTTGGGCTTTCATATTCGCTTTTTGCATTCATCAATCGCCATCATTGATATGACATAATGAACACTACAGGTGGGAGAGTCACGCTTTTTTCGCTTTCCCTTTTTTTTTTCTTTCTAAAATTAATTAATTAATTAATTAATTAATATTTGATTAATTAATTAATTAATAATTTTTTAAAACTATATAATTTTTATATATATATAATTTTTAATTAAAATTATAATATATAATTTAATATATAATTATATATATAATTATGTTAAATGATAATTATATATAAAATGAGTTATATACTTATGTACATATATATATATATATATATATATATAATATTAATTAATCATATATATATTTATAATAAAAAAAGACAACTACTTATAACACACCGTTTAGATTTTTACAAACCGCTTACCAACCGTTTAGATTTATAAAACACGAGCCCTTTCAGTTTAATAAAAAAAACGAGCCACACCACTGTTTTTAAAACGATGTGTCGTATCTTTTATGCCGTATTGAATCACTGTTTAATGCCGTATCGTTTAAAATTAGACGATTACAGTGATACGAAGCACCGGTAAGTGGAAATCGGGTTTTAAAAATGTGCCGTTCGATTTTAATTGACACACTGTTTCCAAATTAAACGTTGCCAAGTCGATGTATATTTGATGCCGTTTATTGCTGATGTATATTTGATGTCACCAACCGTCCGTGAACCTGTTAATAATCTCACAGAGATCGATATTGGTAATTGGCAGAAGTGTAACAGCGCTGGCAGCTCCCAATGGACAGCACCCGTTTGCGAATTTTGACGCCTTTCTATTTAATTAATTGCTGTGGCACAGCAAACCGGCGGGGAAGATGGATGCGGCGGCGAGGAGTGGGGGTGTAGCCGATTTACACGTTCGATTGACCAACCTCAGGTTCACCAAATTACACGTTCGATTGAATAAAGTTTGGTGGCCACAGGATAACAGTTCTATAACAGTGTTATCGAATCCAATGGAGTGTAACTACAGATGAAACGACAGCGGCAAGTGTAACGACAGATGAATCGTATTTTTATGAATCGTATTTTTTTTAAATGTGCCCGTTCCTATTTCTTATAAGTGTAGTGAGAGTGATGGGAGGGAAAAGAAAATCTGCAGAAAATTGGTTAAAAAATCTGCAGAAAAGTGGCGGACAGTCACGATTTTTTTTATTAAAAATAATTCGTTCAGCATTCAGAAGAAAAAAAAAACCCGATTAATAACGATACCCTGAACCAAATCGAACTTTCAATGAATTATTCGATCTCCGACCGAATCGAATTCCCAAATTTCTGTTTTTTTTTTGTCCGGGCGAATTTGGTAGCACAAACAATTTCGTGTGAGAAACAATAAAACAAATATCCTCAATGTAGAGCCGCTTCACTCCTCTCTTCTTATTTCGTCTCCTGCCTAGAGAAATGAAACCGCTCCTCTTTCCGGTGTAATAAATGGAATGGATTCCAATAGATTTTCGTTGTGTTGATTACGTTTGAATTACGCCACCTGTGATGTACGATTCCAAATTGTAGCACTATATGCGCTCGGTCATTCGGTCAACCAGGCCACACTGCAATTTTCAGATTTCTGAGATGTTAAACCAAGCTACCCATCAAGCTGTGACTGTCCTCAAGAAGTTTTAACCCTAAAACAAAAAATCTTTTCAGCCCAAACAGTGATTTAAAAAAAATCCTCCTCGGCCTCCTGTCCTGTATCTTTGAAATCTTCACCGAATTTTTTTATGTTCACGATCTTGAAAAAAAATCTGCAATTCTGGAATTTGCAGTTCTGGAATTCCGTAATTCCGGGGTGATCACACAGATCCCAAAAGAGCGATGGCTCCGATACCAATGGAGTGTAAAAACTCTGGTAAAACTTGATAAATATATATTATTAATGATGAAAGATGAGATGATTACAATGAGGGATCGCCTGGGCTTTAAATATAGCCTCAAGGTGTCCCTTGGCGAAGAGGCATGATCTTTGATCATGCCCTTTCAGCTAATAAAACCTAATATAACTATATCTAACTAATAATTAATAAAATATTCATAACATTTTCCTCAAATGGAGGATTTTCATGATGCTCAAAGACATTTTCAGCCTTGACTTTTCTAATGTTCCTTTCCCGAACATTGGGCAAGGAGAGCATCTCTGTAGCTTGGTTTACAAATTAAAATTAATTATGGGCCATGAGAGAATTAACTAATTACAAAGTGATGTAATAAAAATAAATATTATAAGTCACTTTAATAAAAGAAGTATGACCCATGGTATTTACCCATGGTATACGGATAGTCCATGACTATTAAAGGACATGAGAGCTTATTACACATAGGCATGCATTTGGGATTATTGTTTTGTTATTTGTTGAGTTGAGCTTTTGGAGCTTGTCTGGGTGAGGGCCCACATTATGTAGAGGGTTAGTTTTGGTGGAAAGTAATCCACTCTAGATTATCCAATTAGGAGGGGTTTTGGTATTGATATACCCTAGCCACTCAAAGAGGAGGGATCAAATCAGATTTCTCATTGGTGCTTAGCAAGATCAGAATTTTCGAACATTAGAGGGAAGGATGAAGCAATGTAGAATTGCAGATCGGGTAATCCAACTAGAGAATATTTCTCCAGCTTATCTATTTGTTAGGTTCCTATTAATTTTGATGTAATTTCCTCTTTAATTGTTGATATTTCTAGGGCAAACAACGTTGAATAATTTTTCTTCCATAGATAACTACTTCTAATGATCAGTTAGGATTAATCTCACATATCATTTATCCAATATCATTAAGTAGTTATACAGAAGAAAATTCAATTATTAACATGAAAGAGTAGTAGAAAATAACCATGAAACCACAAGACAAGAGACACAAAAATTAGACTAGAGGCCAGGGCAAAACCCACAAGGTGAAAACCCAAAAATTTGTCCTTATGAGAGAGTTCAATGTCAATCAATTTATCCAAAAACAAACATCAAGAAAATATCCAACCAATAGCATAAGATCAAGTGCCAAGTCATCTGACTCTCTATCCATTCCTTCCTCAGATTTCGACCTCCTCTTCATGTATCATCTTTGCAGAACATAGATAGCAAACATATGTGTTTATTGCCTAAATGCGGAGGGCCCTCAATATATAGACTTCATGAGGGGGGTCGAATGGGTGCCTCTTAGGGGCATAATTGACCTGAACAACATGAGGCTAACTTCAAATATTTGGAGGAAAAATTTTAAAATTTTAAATTTCCAATTTATTTTTAAGATGAAAACACTGACCATGGCTACCATATTTCCAACACTCCCTCATAGATAGGGAGGTACTTTTTTTTTCTCTCTCAAGATCAATCTCCCTGACCAATCCATAGGTCTCCCGGTTATAGCCTAAGGGAGAGATCACAAGTACAAGTCTCTCTCTATCAAGATGAATTTCCTTGACCAATCCATAGGTCTCCTAGCCACAACCTAAGGGAGAGATCATCAATCTCATCATAAGGAAAGATTACATAGCATTCAACACATCCCACAGGCCACAACCCAATCGCATCTGGGTCAGTGCCTTATTAACCACTGGGATCAATAAATGAGACCAAACCAATCATATGCACATGGTACATCTCCCTAACCACAAACAAGGTCTTCTTGCCCACATCTTAAGGGAGGAATTCCTATCTCACACAAAGCACATCTCCCCGACCATAAACAGGGTCTCTCAACCCACAACGTAAGGGAGGAATCCCTATCTCAATCCTCAATCACAAACAAGGTCTCACGACCTATAGCCTAAGGGAGAGAACTCATCCTTCCCAACCAAACAAAAGGTCTCCCAACTGCAACCTAAGGAAGGGAACACAAGATCAATCTCTTCGACCAATCTATAGGTCTCCTAGCACACAACTTAAAGGGGAGATCACAAACTGAGTGCCTTAGAACCAAGCTCCTTGACGAGACTCAATGGTCTCCCGGTCCATAGCGTAAGGGAGTGACAATCTTCTTGAACAATCCATAGGGATCCTAACACACAACCTAAGGAAGATTCATGATGCTATATAATGAATGCTCCCTCTCCAACAAGATTCTCAACCATTCCAATCTTCTCACATAAACATCAAACCTTGCTCAACAACAAAAAAGTAGCCATGGTGGATTTCAATAGTTTATCAAACATAAACAACATCCAACTATTCATTCAACTTCAGCCAGAGCGTCTCATAGAATCAAATATCAACAACCTTCTCATCAGCAAAAAAGTGTGCCATAGTCGAATCCAACAGACAATAAGTTGCTTCTTACAGAAGCAAAATTCAATAGCCTGTTCATTAGCAGAAGTGTGCCATGGTAGAATCCAACAGACAATAAGTGACTTCTTATAGAAGCAAACATCAACAACCTCCTCATCAATTGAAAAGTGTGCCATAGACAATTAGTGGCTTCTTATAGGAGAAAATATCAACAACTTGCTCTGCAACACAAGATTAAATATATCAGCAACCAACTTCACATATCAACAATGTTTCCAGCTTCAATTGTGCTACATGCAACAAGACCATCAATGTCAGTTAGACCAATACAACACCCAAAATACATCCAGTCTAGATATAGTTAGCAATTCCATGCATCAGGTGGTTCAACAAGCCAATCGAAGAAGTAACCAAGTTAGCAACATAGTTTCACAACTTCTTCAAATTTTTCATCTAGCAAGTGTCCATGGACTTACAGTCCATTATGCCGCAATCTCAGCACATATCATACTTTCAATCTTACGATTCTTCAATCAACTCCCTCTTACACTAGACGAAGAGGACCACCGTCCTTATCAAAAACATATCATCAATACATAGCAAAAAACTCACGGGCTCATCTTCAACATATTTGGATCAACATCATTCTTCAAGAAACCTAGCCAACTTCATCTTGGAAGTTATAACTAACTTCCTTTTGTCATAAAACGTGCTTCAATCAGGTTGATCTTGTTTACTCCCTCTGAGTTCAAAGCTCATCCAATCACGAGTCTTCTTGTCACTTTGTTCTTTCATCCTCTTTCAACGATGCCACACCTTGGTAATCTTCATTATGTACCTGCAATCCTCACTAGGAGGCCATGGAAGAACAAATATAGACAAAGTAAGATATACAAAGACAAGAGACTCATAATGAAACAACAATAGAAACAATCAAGAAAGTACTTATTTCTTTGAGAATGTGTCAGTTCCCTCTTGATCTTAGTCTTCTCAGATCCAGTCATCCTCGTTCAAATCTCGTACACCTCATCATCATCAAGGAGCCCACATCATCAAGGAGTCCATATCATCATTAAGAGATCCACATTATCATCAAGAAATCCTCATCATCAAGGAGTCCACATCATCATCAAGAAATCCACATCACCAAGGAGTTAGCCTCGTTCATATTAACCTTGTTGACATCATTGTCAAGGGTTACACATCATTAGTAATGATAAAAGAAATAAAAGAAATACAAGGTACTTATCTTTTGAGAAAATGACAACTCCCTCTTAATCTTTAGTCCTTTTGCAAATCAGCCTTATCATCAAGTTGTCAAATTTTCTAGGAGCTAGGGTTTCTTCTCTCAAGCTGAAGTAATTAATTCATAAGGGTTTTGACTCTAAATCCCTAAAATTTCTTCAATCTTATTCTAGGGTATTACAAACTCATTCTTGCATTCTACAATCATTCTCGTTGTTAGACCTAGGGTCTTGCCCATAAGCCCTAGGATTTTTTTTGCCAAACCCTATTCAATCCAGTGTTAAAAACTTTCTAATAACTCGGATTTTCTTCAAATGTTTTGATGACACTCATCCTTGCAATCTTCATCATTCGTTTACTTTATATCAAAATTAACCCTAGGGTTTTGACTACAAACCCCAGAGCATTCTTATTCAAACCTTCTCACAGTGATCCCAATATTTTTCTTCTTCATAGTGCAATAAACCTTGTAAGAATGTTCATACATTCAAGATCTATGCAACAGGAATCGTGGATGGTAGCATGAACAACCCTTAGTACAAATCTCTTTGTACAAGAATAGCCTCTTCTATTTGGAGACTAAGCTACTCATCACTGTAGAAAGTCTAAGAGAGATTTGGTATGAAGTGCATGTCATTGTAAACATAATCTAGACGTGACAAACAATTCTAACTTCCTTTGAGCTTTACTTTAGAAGTATAATGAAAACAATCTTTGGTTCTTATTATAGAATATAGAACTCGTCCTCAGTTTCAACCTCATAGAGCTTCTTTCATGCCTCAGATTTCGTATGGAATACAACTTTAATCTCCTTCGAACTTGGTCACAAACATAGAATTCTAATTGCTCACAAATCTTTGAGTTTCTTATTTTGACTTCAATCTAAATCTTGTCAGGCACAAGAAAGAGATCAATAGCAGATTTGGATTAGTGGTTGACCTTTTTATTATTTTTGCCTTGCTTGATTCCATTGTCAAAGCTACATGCTTCTTAAAAATTTATGTCAGCTTTTTGCTTTCAAATCAACCAGGTCGATCTTTTTCAATGTGATTTGATCTTTTCTAATGTATGAAAGGGACTTGGTATCAAGAATCTAAAATTTTCTGGACTACAAGTCATACTTAAGCACAACAAATTTATTTTCAATAGAAATCTTGAAGGGGTTTCAAAGAGGTTCGGATTAGATTCCTTACACAAAAATATATCACCTTTGGCATAGGCTCACATTTCCTTAGACTTCGTATTATTGAGCTTGAAGCTTCAGACTTGGATCAACACAAATTTCGAATAGAGACATTTGTAAGAGTAAGTCTTGGATCTTCTTTGCATAGCTCAAACTAATACACAATTCACATCTTTTTACAAATATATTATCTTCAGATTTCACACTCCTCCTTCAGAGATATAGAGCCTCTAGATTGCATAGATATAAGTCCGTAAATTCCCTTCTCAATCATGGTTCAACGAATGTCACATAAGTGATACCACAGATAGCTTGCATGAGTTACATAGGTCCATACGATTTTCATAGAGAATGTGTAAATGCCATATAGATCACACAAAGTATAGGAGACTTAGATCCACACTTTTCACAGCAGTTAAGAGCCACAATTTCACAATTTAGACTATTGATGCAATAAGTGTCTCGCATATCATGCATATTATAGGAGAACTGGAGCTTGCATACATCTTAGAGGTTTGCATGAACAAGAAATAGAGCCACATATAGGCTCTCATGAATTTTTCATATGATGATGCCACAAGTTTCACACATATAGAGCCATAGAATTTGCACATATACAAAACTTGTGCATCAAGAGCTCGCACATTACCATAGGGGTGCTCTCATAACAGAGGATGAATGTCATAGAGAATAGTGTTTTAAATCAAAGGAATGAGGGAGTTCAAGTTAGAAAATTCCAAAGATTAATATAGAGTTCATATGCCTTACCATATATATATATATGCCTTTGCACATAAAGGGTCACAACACTGTCTTTGGAGTCATATAACTCACATGTAGATAGCTCGCACAATTACAAAGAATACACAGAGCTAGCAAATTTCAGAATACATCTACATAGAGCTCGCAAATTATAGAGAATACATCCACACAGAGCTCGTATAAGGGCTGCCATAGAGCTCGCAAATTTCCACATACTTCTCATACCTCAGAGTAGTGCCCTCAGAGATTATTCGATCCTTTATCATAGGATCATACCTTTGATTTCATGAGTCATTATAGGAACGACCTTTAGGCTTCTTGCATAGGAGTTATAGAATCCGACTCTTTCTTACAAGATTATTTGCCACAAAATTGCTTGCTATTGAGGCTCGCTTGTCATAGGAGAGGACTTTGCTTGCATTCACTGCTCCTCAACCTTGCTTTGATACCATGTTTAGATTTCAAGGGAAAACAACCTAGAATATTTTTTCTTCCACGTATAACTACTTCCAATGATTAGTTAACATTAATTTCTCATATCATTCATCGAATATCATTAAGCAGTTATACAAAAGAAAATCCAACCATCAAACACGAAAGAGTAGTAGAAAATAACCATGAAACCATAAGACCAGAGACATTGAAATTAGGCGCGAGGCCAAGGCAAAACCCACAAGGGGAAAACCTAGAAATATTTCCTTATGAGAGAGAGAGTTCAATTTCAATCAATTTATCCAGAAACAAAACATCAAGAAAACATCTAACTAGAAGCATAAGATTAAGTGCCAAGCCATCCTACTCTCCTTCCATTCCTTCCTCAAAACTCAACCTCCTCTTCATGTAACATCTTCGCAGAACAAAGATAACCAAGAAATGTGTTGATTGCCCAAATGAGGAGGAGGGCCCTCAATATATAGACTTCATAAGGGGGTTCAAATGGGCACCTCTTAGGGGCCCAATCAACCTAAAGAACATAAGGCCAACTTGAAATATTTGGAGGCAAAAATTTAAAAATTTAAAAATTCAAATTTCCAATATCTTTTCAAGATGAAAATACCAACCATATCTACCATATTTCCAAAATTAATAATAAATAAATAAACAACTGGGGTTTTAACGGTGGAATTTGTCTACAAAATTTGCAATTATTGATTTTCAAATGGTCATATTCTTGGCAATAATTATTATGTGGTTTTCCTGAAGAAATTTCATCGAATAATTTCTAGGAAATTAAATACTTTTAAAAAGAGATATTATAGTGGTATCTGAGATGGTTTACTTGCAAGTTTGAAGGGTTTTATTTCAGAAATATTGTGGCAAGATCGTGCCAAAAATTAAGTTGGGTGCATACACAAGATCTGCAGGGCCGAGTTTCTTTGTAGAAGTTGAATTTCTCTTGTTGGGCTGAATTTCTCTTGCTAAGCTAAATTTATTCTGCTAGGCTGAATTTATTTTGCCGTGCCGAATTTATTTTGCTATGATGAATTCATTTTACGAGATCAAAATTATCTAGATGGGACAATTTTATTTTTATTGGGCCGCATTTATTTTGCTGGGCCAAATTTATCTTGTTGGGCCTTGCTACCTACCAAAAGTGAGTACCCCTAGGAGAACTTCTCTCCTAATCTTCTTGTTCCAACCATCAACCAGCAACCCCTGACAATCACCTTGTAGCCAATGCGATGTGCCTCTTTATCTCCGTTACTTGCATTAGTTATATGTTTCCTCGCCCATTTGTCAACATCACATGTTAGTAGGTGGGTAATCAGATCCAAAAGGTACGTTGTTCATTGTGCAATCAGGTTCTTATGCTTGTTTTTCATTTGGGCCTTTGGCATGGATTATTGGGTGACTTGGAAGAAGGAAGGTTTTGATCGTAGTTTTGTGCCCTTACCTTAAATGGGGGGTTAATCTTCAATCCTAGTTAGTGGGACCTCCCTTATTGGCACATGGCTTTATGAAGGGCACTACTTGGGAAACCCTGATTTTGGTAGCGTGGTCCTGCTTTCCCATTCCATATTTATCACTTCCCTCTGCACATAATGAACCTTATACACCTCCCTTCTCTAGGTCCACTGGGTTCTAGCGCTCTCCCCTCCCCTTGTCCACATATCTAGGTCAGGCTTAGAACTTTGCCTTGGAGGTTGATGCAGCTATAAGAAAGATAAAAGCATATCGTGGTCACAAATAAAAAATATGCAAAAGATGGGAAAGACATTAACATTAGAATGTAGGCAAAAGCCAAGCATGAGCTCTACCCCTTATCATATGGCCATCACCCGATTCTTGTGGCTAATGTTGCCCTATTACATCAACCCTTTCATGTCCCAACCCTTGGTGGGCGATGAATTTCCCCACCTTTAAGAAATAAGAGGGGTGGAAAAACAAAGGCCAGGGTCACAAATGCATCCAGGATTGCTCCCTCCTCACATCTGTATGCCTAGAATGTGGATTTCTTCATCATTGCTACCCCTTCGACCATGGCATATGGCTCGGAGACTCCTTTACCCTTGTTCCGTTCCATCATTATTCACATGCCACCTATTGATTGAAGGATGTACCAAGCACTGGTCTTTCCCCTTAGGCGTTGGGCACATTTAATAGGGTCGTCTATTAGCCACTCCTACTTATGGAGGTAACACTATTACGTGATCAAAGTCCCAAATTTGGACGAGAAGCTGTTGGAAACACTGAGAGGGGGGTGAATCAGTATTTCTTTTCAATTCTTAATTATTGCCAGTTAGATTCTACACAATTACATACAGAGAAGTGTATAATGATAATATTAAGGATTAATAAGAATTTCAATCCTTTTTCTAATAATAGTATACAGTAGATGAGTGAGGGCACCAACCCTTTTAATGAAACAGGCACCAACTTGTTGCCAAGCACCAACTTGGAGTTTGATGAGGCTCCGACCTCTAGGGCTTCAACCCTATCTTCTCCAAGGCACCAACCTTGTGTTTAGGAGCTACTACTCCAAGGACACCAATCCTTTCTTCGCTTCTGGACTATAAGTTCAAAGATGTTGTATTGCACCAGTCTTCATCACCAATTCTGCACCATACTGCACCCTTTATTCAACACCACACTTCTCCATTAATTCTGTCCCACTGTTCTTGCAACACACTGCACTTATTCTTCTGTTCCGCACCAGCACTTCACCAACTGATTTAGGAGTCAAAACTTCACAGTTTACTAAACTTTTAACACCATGCTGCACTAGGACAACAATTTATCTTTTAAGGACTCCCCTTATTACTCTTTCTTGTGTTCTCTGGTTAGAACACAATGATCTCGGTCCTGAGATGAATATCTACAGTCCGATCAATGCTGACTGTTTCAAGTACAGATGCCTCAACTTGTATTCCTGAACTCCTTAAAAACTCTTGTTGTTTGTTATGTACTCTCAACCCTTGCTCGTCTTTGTATGTAGCTTCAAATTACAGTTCCATACTTAACATGTTCACAGGTCTGCAATAGGTTTGAGGTGTATCCAGAATTTTGAAGTGTAAATGCTTCACCACATGTTCAATAAATATGCTACCATAATTTTGGGCGTAATTGTTTTCCACGGGTTCAAATATGTGCCACTACAAGTACACACAGTTCTGTCATGAATTCTTTCACAGGTCCGAAATGAAGAATTTGAGCTACTTCCACAGTCCGAGCTACAGCAAAGTCGAGCAAGGGTTAAATATCTGAGAAATCTCTTCGCAACTGCTAGATGGGATTGTTTAGGACTTGACTGAAATCTTGCGACCATTCCTACTGCTTGCATAATATCTGGTCTTGTAGAAGTTAAGTATAGGAGAGCTACAATTATTGACCTATAAAGAGTTGCATCTATAAGAGGGGTATCATCATCTTTGCTTAATTTACAATTTGTGGTCATCGGTGTGCTCATAGATGCACAATCTTCCATCCCATATCTTTTGAGCATGTCTTTAAGATATTTTGCTTGAGATATAAACATGCCTGCAGAGGTTTGAGATATTTGTAGCCCAAGAAAGTAAGACAACTCACCAATTGTTGACATCTCAAATTTTTTGGACATATTTAGAGCAAATTCATGGCTCATTTCTTCATCATTGCTAGCAAAGATTAGATCATCTATGTAAACAAGAGTGATCAGAAGTTTTTCCTTGTCCATCTTCATGTAGAGATTGCTACCTGCCACTCCCTTTTTGAAACCTTCTTGTTGCAGACAGTGATCCATCTTTGCATACCATGCTCTAGGGGCTTGTTTTAATCCATACAAGGCCTTTTTTAGTTTGCATACAAGGTCTTTTCCTTCAGCAAGATCAAATCCTTCTGGTTGCTCCATGTAAACTTCTTCCTTGAGATCTTTATTCAGGAATGCTGATTTTACATCCATTTGATAAACCTTGAATCCTTTTGAGCAAGTAAATGCTAAAAACATTCTTATGGCTTCCATTCGAGCTACTGGTGCAAAGGTTTCTTCAAAGTCAATTCCTAAGATTTGCGAGTATCCTTTGCAGACAAGTATGGCTTTATTTCTGATGATTTGTCCATCTTCATTCATCTTGTTTTTGAATACCCTTTTTGTTCCAATTATATTTTTATCTTTTGGGCGAGGTACCAGTTCCCAAGTCTCATTTTTTTCGATTTGAGACATTTCTTCTTCCATGGCCTTTATCCAATAAGGATCTTTGCTTGCTTGAGAAAATTTTTCAGGTTCTATTAAAGATAATAGAGCCACATCATTTTTTCTAGGGTGCTTATCATCCTTCTTCAAGTTTGGATTCCTTCATCTATATTTCCAATGACCTGTTCTTCTGGATGATATCTTTGAACAAACTTGATCTTGGAGGCAGTTTGTGAAGATTCATTTTGAGGTTCACTTTGAGGTTCTTCATTCTCCTCTTCTTTTTCAGGTTCTTCTTCTTCACTTTGTTCAAAGAAAGACTCAACTTCATGATCTTCAATTCCTTTTTCTAGAAGGCCTTCATCAATCTTCACATCAATGCTTTCCACTATTCTTCATAGACGATAGTTGTAACATTTGTAAGCTTTGCTCCTAGTGGAGTATCCAAGAAATATTCCTTCGTCAACTCTAGAATCAAATTTACCTGGTGAGTCATCATTTATTTTTATGAAACATTTGCTTCCAAAAACCCTGAAATATTTTACTAAAGCAGGTCTTCCTTTCCATTATTCATAAGGAGTCTTTTCATTGTTTGGTCTTAGTTGAGTTCGATTTAAGGTATAAACTGCGGTGCCAACTGCTTCTCTCCAAAATTTTGGTTGCAAATCGGCTGCTAGTAGCAGTGTCCTTGCCATTTCTTGAATGGTTTGGTTCCTTCTTTCAACTACTCCATTTTGCTGGGGTGTCCTAGCAATAGAGAGTTCTCTTTTGATTCCATGCTCTTTACATAATTCATCAAACTCTTTTGAGGTGAATTCTCCTCCTCTATCCGTTCTAAGAACATTTAATCTTAGAATCTTTCTCATTCTCAATGAGAGCCTTAAGATTTTTAAAACATTCAAATGCTTTGGATTTATATTTTATGAAATATATCCACATCATTCTAGTATAGTCATCAACAAATAGAACAAAGTACCTTTCACCCTGAAGAGCTGGAGTTCTAGTTGACCCACATAAATCTGCATGAATGATTTCCAAAGGTTTTGTTGTTGAGAACTCCTTAGTTTTGTGGCTAGTTCTGGTTTGCTTTCCATGTTGGCATGGGCCACATACAACTTGATTTGGTTTGCACATTTTTGGAATATCCCTTACTGCATTAATTTTGCTGATGTTGACTAGGTTATCAAAACTTGTATGCCCCAATCGCTTGTGCCATAACCAACTTTCATCTGTTTGACTTAAGTAACATTTATCTTCTTGGATGCTACTGAGTATGCAAACATTTTCTGGTGTTCTTACTCCTTTCGCCACAATTTCTCCCAAGGATGAGTCTCTTATTTCACAGTTTTTTTTACTAAAGACAACATTATGTCCTTGGTCACCTTTCACCCTGAAGAGCTGGAGTTCTAGTTGACCCACATAAATCTGCATGAATGATTTCCAAAGGTTTTGTTGTTGAGAACTTCTTAGTTTTGTGGCTAGTTCTGGTTTGCTTTCCATGTTGGCATGGGCCACATACAACTTGATTTGGTTTGCACATGTTTGGAATATCCCTTACTGCATTAATTTTGCTGATGTTGACTAGGTTATCAAAACTTGTATGCCCCAATCGCTTGTGCCATAACCAACTTTCATCTGTTTGACTTAAGTAACATTTATCTTCTTGGATTCTACTGAGTATGCAAACATTATCTGGTGTTCTTACTCCTTTCGCCACAATTTCTCCCGAGGATGAGTCTCTTATTTCACAGTTTTTTGTACTAAAGACAACATTATGTCCTTGGTCACAAATCTGGCTAACACTTAAGAGATTGTGTTTGAGCCCTTCTACCAGCAAGGTATTTTGAGCCTTTCCTAGTCCATTGACAAGGGTAGCAGTTCATTTTCCAGTGATTTTAGCAGATCCACTTCCAAAAGATATATGTCCATTTTTCTTGTTCAATGAGATAAACTTCTTTTGGTCACCTATCATATGTCTTGAGCATCCACTATCCACGAACCAATGATTTTCTTCACTATGAGCACATAGAGCTAGCTCACATTTATCAGTTTTGAGATTTATGTTTTTAGCTTTCTCCTTTTTGAGAGGACAATTTTGTTCATTATGATCATAATTATCACATAATGAGCAAGAGGGATCAAACTTAGCCAAGGGATCAAAAGAATTGTAAGTTTTGATTTGTCCTTGCTCTTTAGGATCATGTAGTTGGTTTGCTTGATTTTTCAATCTTGGTGCTTCATTCTTATGAGCCTTGCAATGTTTAGCTTGATGCCGAAAGTTTTTACTATTGTAACAATGCCCAAGAAAAATAGTTTGATACCTGTTGTAGTATCCATAGCTTGAACCAACATTCTTCCTTGGAGTTGCTCTTTCTTCAATTCGTGGTTTTGAGATGGGACTTTGTTCCTGACGATATGACTTTTCTTCTTTAGGATAGCGAGAGAGTACATCAACATAACTTCTGGCATTATTCTTTGTACTTGATGATTCTCCTTTGAATCCAATTCCAGACTTGTCGTGTTGAGGTTTTTGAGTATTAAGAATGTTGTCAAGAGCTAGAGAGCTTTGCCAACTCCTTTTAACTTGCTCTAATTCCTTTCTTAGAGATACTATTTCAGCCTCATGTTTTTCACAGATGTCATCCTTCTTTTTTAGCTTAATGTTCAAGAAGTCTTCCCTTCTTTTTGCTTCCTCTCTTTCTATTTTGAGAGAAATTATCTTCTTTTGTAGATTCTCATTTTCTTCAATGGCATTCATCAACAATCTATCCATGTTTCTTTCATCTTCCAGTTCTGAGTCATCATCATTTGTAAATGCCATGAATAACATTTCTTTGCTTCCAACATAATCACTTTCCTCATCTGATTCATCATCTCTTTCTTTGTGATGACACATATTTCTGGTTGATTCTTTTTTGATGACTACAAATTCATCTTCATCGGACTCATCTTGTTTAGAGAAGAAGTTCTTTTTATTAAACCCTTTCTTTTTGTACATCATCCTTTTAGAGTCCTTTTCATCATCACTATCATGTTTATGGGGACATTTTGCAGCGTAATGACCTATTCTTCCACAATTGAAACAAATAAGAGGGTACTTACCTTTTAGTTTGGATCCCCTTTTTAGTCTTTGTACAGATTGAGCTAATTCGTTTTCAGTATCAGATTCATCGTTGTTGCAATTCCATCCTTTTCCTTCTTTTGTAGATCTTGAGGCTTTGAAGGCTGCTTCTTTGAAATTTGGACTCCCTTTCCTCATCTCACAGGCAATGATAATTCCATGGAGTTCATCCATTTTGAGAGCATCTAGATCCTTCATTTCTTGTATGGCACTTACTTTGGAGTTAAATTTGTTAGGAAGCGATCTCAAGATTTTTTGAACAATGGTGCTTTCTTCAATATTTTCTCCTAGTCCTCTAAGAGAGTTAACCACTTTAGGTACTCGGAGGAAATATGATGCAATATCTTCTTCATCATCCATTTTCAGACTCTCGAATTGTCTTCGATAGGTTTGAAGCTTTGCCTTCTTGACTTTGGAGTCGCCATCATATAGAGAAACCAACTTATCCCATACTTCTTTGGCTGAGTCACAGTTCATGACTTTCGTAAATTCGGAATCGGTAATTCCACTAGTGATGGAATTTAAAGCTTTGGAATTAGCAATGTAGGCTCTTCTTTCATCTTGATCAGTTGGAAGATTGGCGGGAGCTTTGTACCCATCCAGAACAGAGTGCCATACTTCAGGACCAAGAGACATTAGATAGTAGGACATCCTCTTTTTCCAAAAACCAAAATTTGTTCCATCAAAGATAGGTAGTTTCCCTGTTGCTTCCATGTTCTTCATTGTGCCTAAGAATCCTTCTTCCAGCTATTAGGCTGATATTGAAGAAGCTGGCTCTGAAACCAATTGTTGGAAATACTGAGAGGGGGGTGAATCAATATTTCTTTTCAATTGTTAATTATTGCCAGTTAGATTATACACAATTACAGACAGAGAAGTGTATAATGATAATATTAAGGATTAATAAGAATTTCAATTCTCTTTATAATAATAGTACACAGTAGATGAGTGAGGGCACCAACCCTTTTAATGAAACAGGAACAACCTGTTGCCAAGCACCAACTTGGAGTTTGATGAGGCTCCGACCTCTAGGGCTTCGACCCTATTTTCTCCAAGGCACCAACCTTGTGTTTAGGAGCTACTACTCCAAGGGCACCAATCCTTTCTTCGCTTCTGGACTCTCAGTTCAAAGATGTTTTTTTGCACTAGTCTTCATCACCAATTCTGCACCATACTGCACTCTTTATTCAACACCACACTTCTCCATTAATTTTGTCCCACTGTTCTTGCAACACACTGCACTTATTCTTCTGTTCCGCACCAGCACTTCACCAACTGATTTAGGAGTCAAAACTTCACAGTTTACTAAACTTTTAGCACCATGCTGCACTAGGACAACAATTTATCTTTTAAGGACTCCCCTTATTACTCTTTCTTGTGTTCTCTGGTTAGCACACAATGATCTCGGTCCTGAGATGAATATCTACAGTCCGATCAATGCTGACTGTTTCAAGTACAGATGCCTCAACTTGTCCTGAACTCCTTAAAAACTCTTGTTGTTTGTTATGTACTCTCAACCCTTGCTCGTCTTTGTATGTAGCTTCAAATTACAGTTCCATACTTAACATGTTCACAGGTCTGCGATAGGTTTGAGGTGTATCCAGAATTCTGAAGTGTAAATGCTTCACCACAGGTTCAATAAATATGCTACCATAATTCTGGGCGTAATTGTTTTCCACGGGTTCAAAGATGTGCCACTACAAGTACGCACAGTTTTGTCGTGAATTCTTTCACAGGTCCGAAATGAAGAATCTAAGCTACTTCCACAGTCCGAGCTACAGCAAAGTCGAGCTACTTTTGTTTTCACCGTCCTGTGGTTTAATGTGATCTTTAAGCCCAAACAATTTCCTTGTTCTCTTTCTTGTGACCCTTCAAGTTCACGAGATGTGAACAGTTTTTTTTCTTCTCTCTGTATTAGATGAATCGAATACTGTGTTTTCTTCACCGAAATTTCTTGACTAAACCGAGTGAGTTTAACTTTATATTTATAGTGGTTTTTCATTTTTGAAAGGACGTGACTATTGGGAAAAGGGTCGACTTGTGTCCTTGAGCATAGGTTGGCTCAATGTCAAAAATATATTTTTCAACTTGAAAAATTCAATATCTTACAAACTACAGAGTTTTGGGACAAATAAGGGGTCATTGGAAAGGCAAAATTATGCTCTAAAAGATGGTATAGGAATCCTATTGAAAGGCTGCCTCTAAGGTAGTGAAAAGACATTTTTTTAATGTGATTGATTATTAATTAGTGCAGAAGGTGATGGAAAACAAGGGCTTCTTCATTGTCATACGTCACCAAGTGTTTTTAAGTGAGGTCTCCACTTGTTATGTCTTTCATCATTAAGTGATCTCCAATTCCTTCATTGTCCATGTTATCATATATGTTATCATGTGTGCCATCAATGTCACCATGTCATCAAGATATTGCAGCGATATGTCATTAACCATGTGCATCATGATCATCACAAGGAGAGCTTCTTCATCAAGAGTATTCATTCATTCAACCTGTTGCCATCAATGACAACTTGGATTAACAAAAGCCCCATATGAAGTGTCAATTTACTGTTGAATAACAAGTTTGGTTCGTTTAGACGCACTAATGATTATTGTACTTAATGGAGAAGATGCAACACTGGATATTGTGTGCGATTGGTAGGTGGTTTTCATCATGGGCCGAGCAACTTAACTTTTTCCCAAGTCCACTATAGGATCATATGACACCCTACAAGTGAAGCATTGAGAACCATGGGACTCCTACTACTTGCAAAGCATCATTCCACTTCATGGGCACCGACAACATCCTCAACATTTTACACTTTGCCCCACATTATTCATGAGATGATGAACTTGGACCAACATGCCCCACATTATTCATCAGAATGTGGGCAAAAGCCAAGCATGAGCTCTACCCCTTATCATATGGCCATCACCCGATTCTTGTGGCCAATGTTGCCCTATTACATCAACCCTTTCATGTCCCAACCCTTGGTGGGCGATGAATTTCCCCACCTTTAAGAAATAAGAGGGGTGGAAAAACAAAGGCCAGGGTCACAAATGCATCTAGGATTGCTCCCTCCTCACATCTATATGCCTAGAATGTGGATTTCTTCATCATTGCTATGCCTTCGACCATGGCATATGGGTCGGAGACCCCTTAACCCTTGTTCCGTTCCATCATTATTCACATGCCACCTATTGATTGAAGGATGTACCAAGCACTGGTCTTTCCCCTTAAGCGTTGGGCACATTTAATAGGGTCGTCTATTAGCCACTGCTACTTATGGAGGTAACACTATTACGTGATCAAAGTCCCAAATTTGGACGAGAAGCCCCATATGCAGTGTCAATTTACCGTTGACTAACAAGTTTGGTTCGTTTAGACGCACTAATGATTGTTGTACTTAATGGAGAAGATGCAACACTGGATATTGTGTGCGATTGGTAGGTGGTTTTCATCATGGGCCGGGCAACTTAACTTTTGCCCAAGTCCACTATAGGATCATAAGACACCCTACAAGTGAAGCATTGAGAACCATGGGACTCCTACTACTTGCAAAGCATCATTCCACTCCATGGGCACCGACAACATCCTCAACAATTTACACTTTGACCCACATTATTCATGAGATGATGAACTTGGACCAACATCCCCCAATCGACTTAACAATGATCATGTGGTTTGGCAGCTAATCTGAGGCCCATAGGAGGTTTTTCTCACCCCTTGAGACATGGAAGAGCTAGCACCATTATCAGAGCAGTCAACGTTGGAGTTGACTATGGCTATATTTTACTACCAGGAGTTGCATGAAACCCATTTTGTGCCCAAACACAAAACTGAGGTCCAAAGGATAATTTGTGTGGAGATTTAGGGGCCAACTCCTAGATCATTATTTATGGAGCCCTTGACACTCACTTTGGCATTGGAGGAGCCCAACGCATTTCCTAGAAAAGCCTAAGCATGCATAACATCAACATTTTGGTCTCTTTTGTGGGTTAATTATTATGTTCTTCATTTGCTACGAGGTTGGCTTGTGACCTCATCTAGTATTAGCCCATTATTTTATGAGACCTCATCACTTGGAGAATTGAGACCTCATAAAGAATTTTGCTCTTGTTTCCTTCTTGGCTATTGGAGTATTCTTGGATGCGTTTCGATGTTTGGAAGCTCTTTTGGATTGTCTTTGGAGCTATTTCTTTGGTGAATGGATGGATATACTACATGTTGAAATTTGATGACTAAAAAGTTTCCTGCAATCCCATCCCAGTTTTAATTTCACCTTATCACCCCCATTCAGTTAAATGCCCTTTCCCAACAACTTACATTCAACATATAAAATTCTGGAAATGAAATTTTCAGATTAAAACACATGGGACCGTTAACATATGCTGAAAATAAATATGGACATAACCAGACCAACAACACATAAAAAATGCACAGACTTTTGGTCAACTTAGACCCAGGCAAAACCCCTTCAATCTTCTCCGGGGAAAACTTGTTAGAGAGCTCTTTAAATTTATTTATCTTTCAAGTTAAGGAAAAATACATTTGCAGGCAAAAGAAAACAACAAAATGCCACTTATCTCTTCAGCCTAAAACTCCTTGAAAACGTGCCCACTTTGCCTTGATTGCCATGCCTACTTGAAGATGAAAATGTACTGTATGGACGCAGACTATATTGTATGGATTTCGTACAGAGTGTATGGATTTTTGTACTGTTGTACGACCTGTAAATTTTTTTTGCTCAAAAACTTCTCTCGAACTGCGTACATCTCACAACATTAAATGTTGTTCGTACTATACCTTCTGCTGTCTTCTAAGCCTTGATTTCCATGCCCAGCTTTGCCCAGAAATCACTCCTTCAGCTTGCTACAACAAATTTCTCTTTCAAAACTTTTCTCCAGCCCTCAACCTCCTTTCTCCAATCTGCTCATAAAAAATGAATGAATGCAGTCTCTCTTTTCTTTTCTCCCCTTTTGTTTCCCTAAATGACTTTTGGGCAACCCTAAGATCTAATGGCTCAGATTCATTTAGATTAAGGGATGAGAATAAATGTGCATTTAATTCTCACTTTTTATTTTTTAACTCACACATTAAATAAAGTACCCACATTGTATTTTATGTCTAAAGTCACTTTTCACTTTATAATTTAACATTGACTTTACCACTTATAAAGTCACTTTCATTTTATAAAGTCACACTTACGAAAATAATTATTTTGGACACTTTTCCCTAGGTAGAGACTAACCCATGGGAAACCACTTGTCCAAGGTACATTAAAAATCAACACTCCCTCTTACCGAGGAAAGTGTTTTTCACGACACCCATCTTGTCCCTGAAATGGACATGCTTAGCTCTTGGCAAGGACTTCGTGAGAACATTGCCCACCTGCTCATCTGTCGATATATACTCCAACTTCACTGCCCCCTTCTGAACACAGTCCCTAATGAAATGATATCTGATATCAATGTGTTTTGACCTGTCATGAAACACTGGTTCTCCGTGAGTTTAATGCAACTCTGATTGTCACAACGAATAACTGTTGGTCTCAACTCCTGATCAAATATGCCATACGAAACTTGCGAAACCAAATGGCATCACAACTAGCTTGGTTAGCGGCCATATAACCAGCCTCAGAAGAGCTCAAAGCAATCGACTTTGCTTTCCACTGAACCACAACACAACTGTCGAACCCAACCCGAAGCAGCACCCTGCAGTGCTTTTCTTGTCAGAAGCACTCCCTGCCCAATCTAAATCTGCGTAACCTGCCAACCTCACTCCATCTCCCTGCCAATAGTTTAGACCACAATCAACTGTCCCTTGCACATAGCGAAGAATGTGCTTTGCAGCTACCCAGTGCACCCTCATGGGCTCAACCATGAACTGGCTAAGTGTGTTCATTGCAAATCATATATCTGGCCTAGCTTTGACCAGATACATCAAGGACCCAATATGCTGCCTATACAATGTGGGATCCACCAAACTAGAATCCGAAGCATGAAGCTTCTTCCAGTTGGTGATAATAGGTGTAGACATGGGTCTACAGTCTGCCATGTGAAATCTGCTCAACACATCCACAACATACTGGCCCTGCCCTAGAAAGATATGCCCCTCCTCTTGCCACACCTCAACCCCCAAAAAGTAATGCATCAGCCCATTGTCCTTCATCTCGAACTCCATAGCAAGATCCTCCTTGCAACCACTAATCAGTCTCTCTGCCCCAGTAATGAACAAGTCATCATCATATAGCACAAGAATGAGTAGATTATCCCCTACAACAATGTCGTATAGGTTCAGATCTGCATCATTCTTTGTGAAACCTATCTGCTGCAAATAAGTATCAATCCTCGAATATGAAGCTCTCAGAGCTTGCTCAAGTCCATAGAGTGCTCGCCTCAACCGGCATACATGGGTCTCCCGCCCAAGTACCTCAAAGCCCTGTGGCTGCTCAACATACACCTCCTCCTCTATAACTCCGTTCAGAAATGCGGTCATCACATCCATCTGATGGATCTGCCAACCTATTTCTACAACAATAGAAATAAGGGACTGGATAGAAGTGTACCGAGCTATGGGAGCGAAGGTCTCATCATAGTCAACTCCCTCTATCTGTGAGAACCCTCAAGCCACAAACCTCGCCTTGAACTTCTCAATGATGCCATCCACAACATGATTGATCTTGTAGAGCCACCTGGAAGTCACAACTGACTTGCCCTCAGGCCTAGGCACCACCTCCCAGACATTGTTCTTAATGATAGAGGCATACTCCTCCACCATAGCCTCTCTCCATACCTCCTGGCTGGTAGCCTCATCATAGCTAGTAGGCTCCGAGTCAACAATGCTAGTAGCCTTGGCTACATAATTGCAAAACCGCTCAGGTGGCACACTCTCCCTGTTCACCCTCTTCAAAGGACCAACAGACTCCGCTTCCTTCAAGGTGTCTTGAAGCCACTTGGGCCTCCTCTTCCCTGAAGGAGCTTCCCCATAGGGAACCTCATCCTCTGCCCCCAGTCTAGTGAACCTGAAGGTCTGGCAACTGACCCTAGTGTGCCTGTACCAACACTTGTCCTTGAAGAACCTGTGCCTGTGTCAGCTGAAGTGCCATGTGACTCTGTACCAGTGGACTCCCTAAAGAAGTGCTTGGTGAACTTGCCACTGATGCCCCAGATGTCATTGACACTGAAGTACCTTCTGTACCAGTCGATTCAGAACCCTGAGGTCCTGCTCCTTGTACTTGACCTCCCTGCTGAGGAGAAGTTTGTGATTCTCTCTCATCATACTCTTGTGATCTCCAATATGCCCTCTCCTCCTCGAACTTCATATCCCTCCTAATCACCACTCTCCATTTAGAAGGAATGAAGATTTAATGGGCCTTCGAAGTCTCGCTGTAACCCATAAAGATACCTTTCTCTGCCATGGGTTCCAGCTTCGTTTTCTGCTCCTTGGGGACATAAGAATATGTGAGACATCCAAAGATACAAAGATGTCCCACATGAGGCTTCTCTCCAGTGAAAGCCTCTTCCAAAGTCATATTCCCCAATACTCTGTGAGGACTCCTGTTTTGAAGATGAACAACAGTATTGCAGGCCTCAGCCCACAAAAACAAAGGCGAGCCCCGATCATGAATCATCGCTCTAGCAACCCCAAAAATAACTCTGTTCTTCCTTTCAGACACCCCATTTTGCTGGGGGTTGTAAGGAACTGTGGACTCTCTCCTATTGCCCTCCTGTTCATAGAAGTCAGAAAACCCACCATCGGTGTACTCACCACCATTGTCTGACCTCAAGACCTGAATCTTCCTTCTTGTCTGCTTTTCCACAAAGTCCAGGTCCTTCTAGAGTAGTTATCAATGAATATAACATAATACTCATAACCACCCAAAGACACATGAGACATATGACCACTAACATCAGTATGAATCAAGTCTAGTATACCTGTAGAGCTGCTGTCGCTCACTGGGAATGGTAACTTGGTGTACTTGCCCAAAGCACACCCTTTGCAGACCTCATGATGCTCGACACTGAAATCAGGAACTCCAATAGTGATCTCCCTTAGAACTCTCAAAGCTCCATGATGCATATGCGCCATCCTCCGGTGCCATAATTCGCACAAGTCTCTACTGCTAGTGGTACTAGTGTGAGTGCTACCAGATGTGGTACTCACCAATGCTCCTGCTGACTGAAAACTGAACCTGTATAGTTTCCCAGAGCGGACACCAATCACTTTGGCCGAAGTGATGGAAGCTCCCCTGGGATACATCAATACTTGCCCTCCTGAGAAAGTGACGTCAAACCACTTCTCCTCCATAGCAGACACTGAAATCAAGTTCTTCTTCATCCCTGGAACATACAAAACATCCATGACCTTCAAAGGAGTCAAAGACTCCCTCTCAAAGGTCACAGTCCCCACACCAACAACTCTCTTAGTGGGGTCATCTCCTAGTACAATCTCAATATCAAGTGCCCTCTCTACAAGCTTTGAAAAGAACTCTCGTGCACCTGTCATATGGCGGGAAGCCCTGCTATCTATGAACCACACATCGGATGATGTACTCCTATTAGATGTAGAAGTAATAAATGCAAAGTCCCTGTCAAACAGTGAAGCAAACTTCTCCACCTCTGTTGAAGCTGCAGTGCCCTTCTTCCCCTTGTTTTTCCTCTCAGGACTCGTAGCAGTATAGTGTCCCATCTTCTAACATGCCCAACATTTGACATATTCGTATCTTACTTCTTCTTCTTCTCCTTTCCCTTAGCCCCATTTGATGAGGCTCGTTTCTTGGCCTTCCCTTTGTTCTTCCCCTTGGCTGTCAAGGCTACATCCTCCTCATTTACTATCTTCACCCCACCACTGCTAGTCTTTCGTATCTCATGCTACACACAATCATCCCAGAATTTGTCCCAATTGGGAAGGTTCTCCCTGGAGGTAATAGTATCTCCAAAGACCTCCCAAGACTTAGGAAGTCCCGCTACAACTATCCTTACTAACTCTGTGGGTGCAACTACCTCACCAATAACAGTGAAATCATCACGTTCCTGTTTGACCTTGTCAAGATAATGAACTACACTTTCAGCGTTTGTCATCCCGATGTTCTTCAATTGTTCTTTGAGTACCATCTTCCTGCTCTCATTGGTACTCTGATAGAGAGTGGTTAGAGCTATCCACATCTGCTATGCATGTGTTTCCTCTCACTCGAGGAACCACATGATCCTTCAGACTGTCCATCAAAATCGTTTTTGCCTTTGCATTATTTTTTGTGAATTCAGCAAGTTCATCTGCAGTAGTAGGAGGTACAACCACTTGCTGCACTATGTACCAAACTGCTACCTCCTCAAACACTGTCTGAATTCTATCATTCCAAACAGCAGAGTTGGATAGCCCATCCAGTCTGTCTTCTATCCTTAAGGACATGGCCATGACTGCTATCCAAAATGTCAAAACCAAGAAAATGGAGAAATTAACTTTCTAACACACATTAATGTCCCAAAAGTTCAATCTGTGTGAAATTTCACCTTGCTGTCCCAAAATATCAGTTTGCTGTCCAAAAATCCAGTTTGCTGTCCAAAGCACTATTTGCTGTCTCAAACCACTGTTTGCTGTTCAAACTGCAATTTTCAGCCTGTAGCTCTGATACCATGTTGAAATTTGATGACTAAAAAGTTTCTTGCAATCCCAACCTAGTTTTAATTTCACCTTATCACTCCCATTCAGTTAAATGCCCTTACCCATAAACTTACATTCAACATATCAAGTTCTGGAAATGAAATTTTTAGATTAAAACAATGGAACTATCAACACATGCTGAAAATAAATATGGACATAAACAGACCAACAACACATAAAAAATACACAGATTTTTGGTCAACTTAGACCCAGGCAAAATCCCTTCAATCTTCTCTGGGGAAAACCTGTTAGAGAGCTCTTCAAATTTATTTATCTTTCAAGCTCAATAAAAATACATTTGCAGACATAACAAAATAACAAAATACAACTTATCTCTTCAGCTTAAAACTCCTTGAAAACGTGCCCACTTTGCCTCGATTTTTGTGCCCATTTGAAGCTGAAAATGTACTGTACAAACGCAGACTGTACTGTATGGATTCCGTACGGTCTTTACAGATTTCCGTACTGCTGTATGGACCATACGCATTTTTAAAATTTTTTTACTCAAAAACTTCTCTTGAACTGCGTGCTGCTCACAACATTAAATGTTGTTCGTATTGTACCTTTTGCTATCTTCTAAGCCTTGATTTCCATGCTCAACTTTGCCCAAAAATCACTCCTTCAACTTGCTGCAACAAATTTCTCTTTCATAACTTTTCTTCAGCCCTCAACCTCCTTTCTTTTTCCCTCTTTTGTTTCCCTAAATGACTTTTGGGCAACCCTAAGATCTAATGGCTCAGATTCATTTAGATAAAGGGATGAGAATAGATGTGCATTTAATTCTCACTTTCTATTTTTTGACAAAACCATTAAATAAAGTACCCACATTGTACTTATGTCTAAAGTCACTTTTCACGTTATAATTTAACATTGACTTTACCACTTGTAAAGTCACTTTCACTTTATAAAGTCACACTTAGGAAAAGAATTATTTGGACACTTTTCCCTAGGTAGAGACTAACCCATGGAAAACCACTTGTCCAAGGTACATTAAAAATCAACACATGTTATCTTGTAAGTGCCTATTGTTGAATTTTACCTTGAAATTATCTAATGTATGCAATTGCTAGTTCTAGATTATGATTATTTGTGCCCTAGTTTGTTAAAAACTGTTTTTTGAAATGCTATTTAGTTGAAAATTGCGTATGTTATTCATTGTATAACATGTAATGAATGTTCCTAGTGGAGGTATTCTTATAACTCTCCATCAAATTCCATTTTCCTTAGAAGTGGGTTAATGTTAGAAGTTGATACCTAGGGAATCAATTTTAGCCCTCCTTAGAAACGATTTAGCTTATCTAGAGTGTCCTTGACTCCATATGCACAAAGGACAAGGCACTTATCCAAGTCCTTGGTGATCATTCTCACTTCTCATCCATACATTTTCCTCTTGAAACTTTGGCCCTCTTAAGACTAGGACATCTAACTAGGGCTTAGAGTGAAATTCCTTGGGAGAGGTTGTCAGGATTTGAGAGCCTAAACATCAAGTGGAGGGTCTTGGCTACTTGGCCACTTGGCCTATAAATTTGCTGAGCATCTAATTAAGTTTCCATAAAATCTCTTGCCCTAGTTGTTGCCCTAAGAGGGAAACTCTAGTTTCTCTTCCTCAACTTGTGGGCTTTCTTGAAGGTTATATGAGCTTAGTACTTGTTGAAGTATATCATAAGAAGCCTTTTCTCTCATTTGCCTTAGCCTTGGGAACTACTAAACCTAAGCAAAATCAACAAACCCTACGTTTTGTGCATTTTCTTCCTAGGCCTTGCATAGAAAGCACATTGCTTCTTAGTGAAGACTTATACCTGAGATGTGAGTCTTTCTTATAAGATTCTAGCCTATCACCTTATACCCTAACCTTACAATATCATTAATAAGGTGATCCTATCCTACTGAGACTCCTCCCATTAGTGAAAATCCATAAAGAGCAAGGGGTTCTGGCTAAGGTGACATTGGGTCTCTATCGCATCGTTAGCACTTAGTCTAGCTTCTTGTCTTGTAGGGTTTCTCTCTCTAAGGGCCCTAGATTTTGTGGTAACAGGCCAAATTTATTTTACTGGGTTGAATTTATTTTGTTGGGATGAATTTATCTTGCTTGGCCGAATTTACTTTGTTGGGCTGAATTTCCCTTGTTGGGTCGAAATTATTCTACAGGGTGTTGACCACACTTTGTCAACGATCACATACCAGTACACCCCCATTTTTTCAAATGGGATTTATCATGTTCGACGTGGTCGCGCCATTCAGATTCCATCAACAACCGACATTTTTATAAATAATGTAAAGCCATTCTGCATGTTTATGATGTAAATGATCTAAGTAAGACTGTCATGTATGTAAAAACCTAGGTAAGCCTAGTATGTTGGTGACTATTTCTATCCTAGGAGGTTTTTTGTCTCACTGATTTACTTGTGTTTTTCGACACAAGTTATCGGCAAAGTTTTCCCCTCCAACCTCACCCCAAAGCTAAGGTGGGTTTTGTCATCAAGATGCTAAGTGAGTCCTAGTGTTTTCTATCGAGTGTTTGTAAAAGTAGTTTGGGAATAATCCTAGCTAGTTAGCTAGATTATTTTATTACAAGCTACTTGGTTTATTAGATCATGTTTTGAGTCCCAGAATTGGATACCTATTTGAGGGTCTATACGAACGGGTATTCCCCCTTCATGTGTCTAAATGTATTTATCTTATGTAAAGAGGGTTGGAAAGAATAATTAAATCTTCTCTTAGTCGATTAATTAAATTTTCTGGCCAAATTAAATAAAAATCCTAAGCCATAAATTTAATTAATTTTAGGTCCTACGTGAGTATAAAATTCTTTAAAGGCAAAATTCGTTGGTCCTTAAAAAATGAATTTTTAAAGGTCCCAGGCTAAGGGAATATTGAAAATTTCAAGAAATTTTGAACCCTTGGGCCTAAGTGGTTAAGTTAAAGTCAAAATTTTGAGGTAATTAACTCAAAAATAGTATTTTTGAGTTAATTAAAATGAAATTAAATGATAAATTCGTTTTTCCTCAAATTATAATTTGACGGTCCAGATTAAAAGATGACCAAATCTTATCGACGGTCGAGATTATTTTGACATGGACCAACCGAACTAGCCGTTGGAGTTTTTATCTTATAAATTAGAGGTCTTTGTCAGTCTTCCAATCATCCGATCTTTAGATCGTGCACTTGTTCTTGGAAGCTCTTGTGATTTTTTGATGAATAAAGCATAAAGACTTTGGGGTTACAAACTTTGGTGTTCCTTTTCGAGATCTATGTGGTGATATTGTCTCTAAACTTTGCTGCTTCTATTGGCTTTTGATGGTTGATGGCCTTTATGGATTAATCTGCATACAGGTATCTTGTGCAGTTTTCTGGGTTACTAAAATTACATTTTGATTTAACGGAAAGATTAGTTATCTGTTTTTCTGAAAGGTCTCATGTTTATTTTTTAATCTCTATCAATCTTAAATTCGGATATAAGTGTGCAGAGATCGTTTTTTAAGGTTTGAGCATTTGGGGAAGTCTTCAGTTAGACCAGCCGACTCTCAGATTTCATAAATTTGAAAAAGCCCGTTGTTTCCTAATTTCTAAGGTTATCTTATGGAAAATTTTTTGCAGGGTCTTTCTAGAGCTTGTGCCTAAATAAAAAAAATTATCCTAATTTTTTTGAATTTAAAGTTAGATCTGGCTAGTAAGAGCCCTAGATTTTCAGATCTGGGAATGAAGTCAGACTTATACTCCTCAGATCTGATAGATCTGTAACAACCGAAGTTGTAGATTTGGTTACTGTAGCAGCAAGATTTGTAGATTTGTAGACTTAATAGCAAAAGCAGCTTTAATTATAAAAATACACGAGGTATTTATAATAATAAATATTTATTAATATGATATAAGACGATTGAATGATTACAATGAGGTCCTGCTTTTATACCTATGCAGGTGACCTTTCATGAACAGGCATGTCTTTTAGACATGCCTTTTCAACTAACTTAATGACTACTTAACATAATTACTATTTGATTAATTAGTAATTATGTTTATTCTATTTATTCTATTAATGACTATATTTATTACTTAAGTTATGAATTAGGTTCATAACATTGCCTCCTTCTCGAAAAGCTTTGTCCTCAAAGCTTAACTTTTCGACAATTCCTTTACTTCAGATTATCTGCTAGAAGTCCTTATTGATACTTTTGCTTTTTAAAGATTTCACGACTTTTCTGATTCTAAACCTTGAGAACTTCGTTGACCTTCCAAAATTTAATCCTTATACGTTGGTCCACTTATATTTTAAATACCATTTAAGCTATAAACTTTTTGCCTTCTTTAAAATGGAACTTGAATATATATTTAGTATTTAACTCCTTTATATATATAATTAATCTTCCCTTTTTTGATAAATAACCTCTTCCTTTCATTTGAATTTGTACTTCCATATATATAAATTTATTTTAATATATATATATATATATATGTTAATAATTTTTTTTTTTTTTGAATTTAATTTAATTAATTAAATTATGGAACGAGTGGAACTTTTCACTTTTCCTCCCATATAAAGTAAGGAGCTGACCGCGATTCTCGAAGGTGCTCCTTTCTCATATTATAATTGCAATAATAAGACGCTGGCCTCATTTTAGTTTCCTTTCAATATTATTACGCCTAAAAAAAAAAAAGCAAATGGCAATCTTTATTCCTCGGCACGTATGAGAAACATTGTCTAACCATAGGGATTATATCGATGTATTATTGAACCGTTGAATGTTTTTGGGGCACAACGCTTGACGGAGCTCTCTCTGTGGTGTGAGAGGCGGGGCTACAACGGTGCTGATTTGTCAAGAGCTACATCATCAATGCTTCGGTTATTTGTGAAATCTGACTTCTATCTTACATATTTATTGCCATCAAACCACAATGGCTGCTTATTTTAATGGAATCCTTACAGACAAACAAACGATGGAGAATTATCTTTGTCTTCATCGGACGTAATATAATGAAGTGAAATTGATGGTTGGATTGTTTTGGAATCCTATTCCACAGCCACACTGTGATCATCCAAATTTCTAACAAGATTAAAGAAGCCCTTGAAATTTCCCATGCGATAACACCTTAATACATTCCTGGCAAACTCTATCTTTTTTGATTTCCACAGTGATGGTCTTATACTCCGAAACCATACAGCAAGTGTTTCTCCCTGCCATAGCTTGTCAGATCCCAGATTCATAAGAACATAATAACAACAGAATTCAGCTTGATTTTCAGAACTAGATTCACTTTTTCTGGTGACATGATACAGATCAAGAAGGGATTTGAGACATTTGGAAAGTTGTTCCAAATTCAGGTGAAGCAATGATGTATCTTTATTGTTGCCAAGATGCTGAAGCTTGTGCTGTGACAAAATGTGAAACTTGACCATTTGTTCATGAATGACTATTGATTGGTGATTAACAATATTTTGGATGGTCAGATCCTGGCGGATTGCACGTGTGCGATCAAGGACAAACTCATGCACAACTTCAAATCCATGTTCTGAAGTGTCAAGTAGTTTCGCTAAATATTTTAGTGTGTTCCATAACATTGTAAGAGGCCGTATATCTGATGGTTGAGAATCTGAAATTGAATTAGTCCTGCAAAACCTTTTAACAGCAGTACTAGCAGAAGTCTTCCATGGGTTTCCATTCAACCTTTCAAAAACTGCCAAGTCTCCCAGTCTCTCTCTCTGTGCCCTCTCCTTGGCAGGACACATATCGGGACAAGTGCCTGAGATGCATGGCATGGATCATTCTCGACTGCAGGAATATAACTGATTGATACAGAAGTTGGGTTTCTCTCTATTTTGCTCTCCCTTGATGCCTGATTGAATTTTTCAGCTCCTCCAACACTTTGGTCCTTTTTCTTGATAACAAAACCATCATTTTGGGCAGCAGAAGTTCCCTGAAATCCACCATAATTGTCAAGGTAAGCTGGAGATCTCTTAGCATTAAAATTTCTTCTGAAACCATAATTTTGAGGTGGCCTGTAATATGATGATAACTTGTTCTCTCTTGGGGTCCTTAAATTTATGTCATCCTCCTTGTTGTAATTGGTTTGTTGGGAATTTGGATCTCTGAACCCAGATGGTGCTGATCCCACAGGACTACCATTTCCTCTGTTCCTCTCATTTCGATAATATCTTCCCCTTCGTCTGCTCGTCATCTCCATGTCTTTTGAATCAGAATTCAATTCCTCTTGATTTTCTGAATCAATGACCTGATTTATTTTTTGAATTGGGTATCTCCCTCTACGGATGAGCATTCGCCTATCCTTACTGGCAAATTCTTCCAAGGAATTTTTACCAAAAGTAGATGGAGTCACTATGATAGATATTGGTGGAGAATTAGAGATATTTTCTTTCTTGGGCTTTATTTCTTTAATTCTTTCCATAGGAATATTAAATATGGAAGAATTATATGGAGTGCATTCAGTTTTCGTCCTCTAAATATCTTTTTCTTGGTTAAAACATTCTTTGTCTTTAAGATCACCTGCATTTTCCTCATTATCATGAGATAACCCTGTAAGGTCTTCAAAGCCTCGGTCACAGAAATACTTATTTTCTACAGCTCCCTTTGCAGATCTATTTTCATCTGCAAAATCAAATTCATCTTCACCAATTTCTTGATCTCCACCAGAAGAAACAGCAGCTAGTGTCTGTTTTTCGCAATTTTCTTCTTTTTCTTTTTCCACATTTTTATGAAATTGGTCATCTTCTCTATTATGGATTACTGCAGAAATTTTTTTAAGATCTGCAGAAATTTTTTTAAGACCGTTTGTGACTTTTGCATATGAATTCTCTAATTGCTGAAGCTTTTCTTGAATTTTTCTAATCTGCTCAATTTTTTTGGGATCTTCACGTAATGGCACATTATATGGTAAACAATGTTCTCGGGCTTGTAAACTACGTTCGTAGGCTTGTAGAACGATGTTGTGTGACATTGCTTCAACTTGTTCTTTAATATGGCTCCGATACCATTGTAGCAGCGAAAGTTGTAGATTTGGTTACTGTAGTAGCAAGATTTGTAGATTTGTAGACTTAATAGTAAAAGCAGCTTTAATTATAAAAATACACAAAAGGTATTTATAATAATAAATATTTATTGATATGATATGATATAAAACGATT
>CM076576.1:17104094-17205292 GCA_034641835.2 Pinus albicaulis | reverse complement strand
TATTCATCAGATAAGCAGTAAGCATGAACAGAAATAACAGAACAAACCATCAAACATAAGCAACACATATGAACACCGGGATTTAAGGTGGAAACCCAATTCGGGAGAAAACCACCATTGTTGTTATATCAGTCTTCAATATTTATTATAAAGAAAATTTCTTACAATTTTATGCTGGCGCAGACTTATACTAGCACGCAGGAACCCACCTGCAGAAGGCTACAACCTTCCCTCGTTTACCAGCCTTTCCTGGAAGGGAGCTACAACCCCCTGTTCTCGTTTACCAGCTACCACTGGAAGGGAGCTACAACCCCCTCACTGAAGGCTTCGACCCTCAACACCACTGCGGACCACATTTCATCAATTTTCACACTGGATGCACCAGTTTCCACACGACATGCCTTGCAGGCCACTAGATTTATTCATTCAGTACACTCACACCAGTTCTTCATGATTTCTTATGTCGTTCAAACCATAGATTCATCATCGTCAGATCATTATATCCATGGGTGCATCGTAGATTCATATTTATCAGTTAAGAACAGAGTTCGCCCATGCAGATATTCCTTAGAGAAATTTATTCATTCACCACCCTTATGCTTGCCTACTCGTACTCTATTTCTCTTCTCCTTATATAGTTTTTCCATTAATAAAACCATGAGTCAAAACCATCCAACTACCAATGGTATTCATATTAAAATTCGAACCAATCCAAATTGAAAATCCAATCTTCGTTCTTCCATGCACGAAATGTCCCAAAGGTCTTCTTTTTCTCTGCCAAATAATACTATAGCCAAGGTTAAGTAATATTAACGTGCCGCTGATGGTTTTACTTTCTTTTATTGAAGTTTTATTTATCAAATTCGTGGAATTTGATAAATAAATATTATTCACACCTTTTGATAATTAGTTATTAATAATCCGCGCTTTTATCAAATGGCCTTTTAAAAATATACCTTTGGATCTGGCCCCACATGCATAATCGACGACTTAATCAATATTATTTAAAAAATGGGGCCCATTGCTAACAATCAACTCGATCGAAGGGCTCATGTTCCATCGCACCACATCATCCAATCCGATGGATATCACTTGGGCAACTTGCATGGGAAATAACGCGCGATGGCACGCCATACTTGTGTTATTCTTCGCGTACCTTCAACAAATGATGATCGTCCGATGACCCCTTCCCAGATCAACGACGCTCAACGATATCGCTGGGCATCCTGGGTCGAACTATAATGCGCGATGGCGCGCAGTGGTAAGCGGTTTTGTGAAGTCGTACATGGACGCATGTCGAGCACTCTATGGAATCACTCCTCAACCAGGAAATACCGCTTGCTCCACATAGGCGGTGCGATGAAAACCATAAACCGCCTTCATTGTTCACTCGGTCATGGTTCTGCTCTTCCACGCAGGGTTCCGTCGCCTTTTCAATGTATTATTATAATTAAGTTGCGCTTTAATGTTTTGCCTTTTATTACAGTTCCATTGCATGTTCGGAGTTCCATCCTGTCGCAATTCTGCTTCTAATTGCACATTCAAGTTCTTGATTCCGCAAGCTGATTACTGTACTATGGTCCATCGCAATTATAATCTTTGCTACATTCATCATATCTCTGCAACCATTAATTCCTTCAATTTATACACTAAATCTTTAATTTCGAATCCTTGCCACAGGTTTTATGATGTTTATGGAAAATGATTCATAGTTGTCCACAGGGACTCAACTATCCTTCCTTCTGAATTCTATCAAGAATATACATATAATTCACAGAAAATACAGAACCTTTTTCTGTTTGATGGCCTTTTTCTCCTACTCTGTCTCTGGACAATTCTACCTTAATTATGCATTCTACTTCTATTCATTGTCTCTGCGTTGTCTGCTGCCTCAATTCCTTATCTTCCTTGCTTCCTCTCTGTTTCTTCTGCTATCTATCTGTTACCATCTCTGCTTCTTTTCTAATGTTGCTCCTTGCTTCTCTCTTTGCCTTGTTGCTGTTCAGATGCTCCTTCTGTGTCACTTCCTTTGCCATTAATGACAACATTTCCAACAATCTCCCCCTTTGGCATTGATGGCAATACTCTTCCTCTGATTGTCTTATAGACGCCCTTTGTGGCTTTTCCTCCCCCTTTGACATCAATGGCAAAGAGTTGATCAAGATCCTTTGAACCAAAAATACCATGCTCCCCCTAAGATCATGCTGCATCTTCAAACATAATATGACCAACAATGCATCCTTTTCATATGACCAATGCTCCCCCTTAGCCTGTGTAATCAGAGATGCCTAACAGCACCTCACAACCAATTTAATCTTATGTATTTAAGTAGACCTGATCCTCTGCATGGCAGAGACTACTCCCAGTTTCTGTCTGAGATATTCAAACGCTTCCCTGGGTAGAGGTTTGGTAAATATATCAGCAACTTGTTCTTTGGAGGGAACATATTCCAATTTCACCTTTTGTTCAAGCACTTGTTCATGTAAGAAGTGATATTTGATGGGAATGTGCTTGGTCTTGGAATGCATAACAGGATTCTTTGAGATATTGATGGCACTTGTATTGTCACACATAATGGAGATAGGAGGTGAACATTGGATTTGAAAGTCTTGTAAGGTTTGCATCATCCAGAGAAGTTGAGTGCAACATGATGCTGCAGCCACATATTCTGCTTCTGTTGTGGATAAGGAAATAGAGCTTTGCTTCTTGCTGAACCAAGATACTAACTGGGGCCCCATATAGAATGCACCACCACTAGTGCTTTTCTGATCATCAAAACTTCCAGCCCAATCTGCATCAGTGTATGCATAAAGAGTAAGATCAGCATTCTTTGGATACCATAGTCCAAAGTCTTGAGTTCCTTGTAGATATTTGAATATTCTTTTCACAGCCTAAAGGTGAGACTCTTTTGGATTAGCTTGGAATCGTCCAACAATCCCAACTGCATGCATAATGTTTGGTCTTGTCCCAGTGAGATAAATTAGACTTCCTATCATAGATCTGTATTCTGGTTGATTCACTGTGGGGGAATCATCATTAGAACTGAGATTACATCCGGTTATCATTGGTGTACTTACAGGTTTGCAATCTTCCATGCCATACTTCTTCAAGATTTGCTTAAGGTATTTTGCTTGTGATAAGAATATGCCATCTATTGCTTGTTGCACTTGCAAGCCAAGAAATAATGTTAGTTCCCCAAGTAAAGACATTTCAAATTCTTGCTGCATATCAGAAGCAAATTTCTGACTCATAGACTCTTCATTACTTCCAAAAATGATATCATCAACATATAAAACCACAATCAATAGTTTTTCATTTTCAGTTTTTGTGTATAAGTTGCTATCAGCAGACCCTTTTGAAAATCCTTGTTGATGAAGATATTTGTCAAGACGATAGTACCATGCCCTTGGAGCTTGTTTGAGACCATATAGAGCCTTTTTAAGTCTATAAACAAGTTTTTCATCATTTCCCAAAATGAATCCTTCTGGTTGTTCTATATAAACTTCTTCTTCTAGATCACCATTGAGAAAAGCAGATTTAACATCCATTTGATAAACTTTGATTTGTTGGAAGCTTGAAAAAGCAAGAAACATTCTTATGGCTTCAAGTCTGGCTACAGGAGCAAAATTTTCTTCAAAGTCTATACCTCCTTGTTGAGCATACCCCTTGCAAACAAGTCTAGCTTTATTTTTTATAACATCCCCATTCTCATTTAACTTGTTTTTGAATATCCATTTAGTTCCAATGACATTTTTTCATGAGGTCTTGGTACTAATTCCCAAGTGTGATTCTTTTCAATTTGATCAAGCTCTTCATTCATGGCTTGAATCCAACATTCATCTTTGCTAGCTTGACTGACATTGTGAGGTTCAATAGTGGATAGAAATGCCAGATTGCTAGAAGATCCCACAAGAGTCCTTCTTGTTTGTACACCTGATCCCTTTTCTCCCAAAATTTGAGATTCTGGATGATTCTTTTGAACATATCTGGATGGAGCCTTTTTAGACAAATCATCTTCGGATTCTTCATTGGGTTTACAATCTATATTATCCTTATTTGATGTAGAAGGATATATGTCATCGTCGTCTTCATCTGTTGTTTGTTTTTCTTCTTTTGGAGCTGCAGGAGACTCATCAATAACAACATCAATACATTCAACAATCTTTCGAAGTCTTTTATTGTAACATTTATATGCTTTAGTCCTAGAGGAGTAACCAAGAAATATTCCTTCATCTGCTCTGGGTTCAAACTTGCCAAGTTTTTCATCATTATTTTTTATAAATCATTTTCTTCCAAAAATTATAAAATGCTTTATAGTAGGAGGATTACCATACCAGAGTTCATATGGAGTTTTATCACTATTTACACGAACATGTGCCTTGTTGAGAATGTTTACTGCTGTATGTGTTGCTTCTCCCCAAAATGTGTCAGGTGTTCCGGAATCATCAAGCATTGCTCTAGCCATTTCTTGAACTATTATATTCATTCTTTCTACAACACCATTTTGTTGTGGAGTGCCAGCTACAGAGAACTGTCTTTTTATTCCATGTTGTTCACAAAATTCAAGCAATTCATCTGATGTATATTCTCCTCCTTGATCAGATCTGAGGCACTTAATTTTTAGATCTAATTCATTCTCAACTAGTGCTTTGAATATCTGAAATTTCTCAAATGCTTCATCTTTGTGTTTAAGCAGCCCAATCCAACACATTCTAGAGAAATCATCAATGAATAAGATATAGTATTCTTCACCACGTGGTGACTTTTTCCTCATAGGTCCATATATGTCAGTATGAATGAGTTCAAGAGGCTTACTTGATGATCCTTCCTTGGCATTAAATTGTACTCTGGTTTGCTTACCAAATTGGCAAGATTTGCATATGATATTTTCAGGTAGAGTAATATTGGGAAGATCACGAATAGCATTAAGTCTGCTTGATTTGTTGATTTGAGAGAAGCTCAGATGCCCCAACCTTCTATGCCATAGCCAATTTTCTGAAGATTTACTCAAGTAACATTGCTCTTTGTAGTTCTTCAATACATACAGGTTTTTTGGAGTTATTTTTCCTTTTATAATTGCTTTACCAGTATCAAGATCACGTACCACACATTCTTTTGAACTAAATACAACTTCAGTTCCTTGATCACACATTTGACTTACACTTAACATGTTATGCTTTAATCCATCCACATACATAACTTCATTAGCTTTCACCTTTTCTTTTAGAAAAACAGACCCTTTTCCCTTAATGACCGTAGGAGTATCATTTCCAAATGTAACATTCTTTTCTTTTTCTAAAGCACTATATGCTAGAAGTTTGTTTTTGTCACCTGTCATGTGTCTTGAGCATCCACTATCAATGTACCATTGGTTTTCTTCATCTTCTGCAAATAACGCTATGCCACAATTTTCAACCTGTAATTCCTTCTTTTTCCATACTTTAGAGCTTGAAAGAACATGTTCTTTTGGCTGAACTTTGCTCCTGCATTCTGATTCTTCATGGCCAAAGTTATTGCAATAAGCACATTCAACTTCATTTTGAAGAGGAGAGAAGTTGTTATAAGTATTCTTCTTTGTTTCAATATCAATCCTTTTCTTTCTTTCTTCTCTTGTCATGATGGTTTTATATGCAACACATTGAACAGCTTTATGACCAAAATTGTGACATGAGAAACATTGTCCATTGAAGAAGAACTTTCTGTGATCATAAAATATTCTACTTGAATTTACCTGTTGATTGGTGTTTCTTTGAAAGAAATTCCTGTTAGTGTTCTTTGAATTGAGATGATCATGCTTTACCTGAAAAGATTATTTATTCCCTTGCTGAGTGGCAGCATATTGTAAACCAGCTGTAACTGCTTTTAGATAATTTGGTGCTGAAGCCTGAGAAGATTCTCTGATATATCCAAGACATGTCTTTATAAGAGGAGAACGTTGTACCTTGATAGTCTCATCTAAGGTTTCAGATCCTTTAGCAAATCTAAGATTCAGAGTCTTTACTTTCTCAAATTCTTTTCTTAGAATTACTACTTCACACTCTAATTTCTCATTGTGTTTCTCTTTTTCTTCAAGCTGATTTTTCAGAGTTTCTATGATTATTTTACTCTCTTCCAAGCAAATTTTGAGTTTATTGTTTTCATCAAGAAAATCATTGTCTTCTAGAGCATCCACAAAAGTATCTTTTTCTTCTCTAGATTATTTTTCAAATGCCATGAGAAGTCTAAGATCTTGTTCACATTCTTCCTCACTATCAGATAACCCATCAATGTCTTCATGAGTAAGGTAACTCTTTCTAGTACTAAAACGATTCTTATTCCTTCTTGCTACTTCCTTCCCCTTTTTATGTCTTTCTTTATAAGGACACTTAGCAGCATAATGACCAACTCTTCCACAATCAAAACATTTGAAAGGAAGCTTACCTCTGAACCATCCTGTGCCAAGTTGAAGTTTCTTTACAAATTTTATCTCATCTTCTTCTGAGATATATCCTGGTCCTTCTGTTTTTTGTACTTCCTTCCCTTTTGTAGAAGTTCCAAAGACAGCTTCTTTGACTTCAGACGGTCCTCCTCTTCATTTCATATGCAGTTAGTATGCCATGAAGTTGCACCATAATAAGATTTTGAAGATCCTTCTTTTCTTCAAGAGCAGAAACTTTTGACTCAAATTTTGTCGTTAGTGATCTTAAGAATTTCTCAACCAAAGTAGATTCGGTTATTTTTTCTCCCAGATTTCTTATACGATTTACAATATCATCAAGACGTAAAAAGAAATTGGAAATGCTCTCCTCATTATCCATTTTTAGATTCTCATATTGAATTTTGAGAGTTTGGAGTTTAGCACTTTTTACCTCTGCATCACCTTCATAACTTAGAATGATTTTGTCCCATATTGCCTTTGTTGTATTCAGCTACATGACTTTGACAAATTCTGATTCAGTTAGACTTCCCAATAGAGCATTGACCGCCTTTGAATTTGTTTCATAATTCTTTATTTCCGTTGGATCTATTGGTACTATAGCTGGATATTGATATCCTCCTTCAACAATTTCCCATACCTCTTCTCCCAGAGACTGAAGATAGGATCTCATCCTTGTTTTCCAGAAGATTAAATTGTTTCCGTTAAAGAGCGGAGGCCTGATAGATGTTGTTCCATATTGATTGCTCATCTTGCTTGATCTTCCTTCTAGCAGCTAAGCTTTTTCAGAAGGACCTGCTTTGATACCAATTGTTGGGAAAAATACTGAGAGGGAGGTGAATCAGTATTTAGAGCTGACTGAAAATTTTACTTTTTCTTTCTCTTAAAACCATATGTTACATTACTGCATCCAACTTGTATGTCCAGAGATCTTATTATGTCTTTCCTTAGATCATTGCATCATTTATTCATCAGATAAGCAGTAAGCATGAACAGAAATAACAGAAAAAACCATCAAACATAAGCAACACATATGAACACCATGATTTAAGGTGGAAACCCAATTCGGGAGAAAACCATCGTTGTTGTTATCTCAGTCTTCAATATTTATTATAAATAAAATTTCTTACAATTTTATGTTGGCGCAGACTTATACCAGCATGCAGGCACCCACCTGCAGAAGGCTACAACCTTCTCTCGTTTACCAGCCTTTCCTGGAAGGGAGCTACAACCCCCTGTTCTCGTTTACCAGCTACCATTGGAAGGGAGCTACAACCCCCTCACTGAAGGCTTCGACCCTCAGCACCATTTCGGACCACGTTTCATCAATTTTCACACTGGATCCACCAGTTTCCACATGACATGCCTTACAGGCCACCAGATTTATTCATTTAGTACACTCACACCAGTTCTTCATGATTTCGTCCGTCATTCAAACCAGAGATTCATCATCATCAGATCATTATATCCATGGGTGCATCGTAGATTCAGATTTATCAATTAGGAACAGAGTTCACCCATGCAGATATTCCTTAGAGAAATTTATTCATTCACCACCCTTATGCCTTCCTACTCATACTCTATTTCTCTTCTCCTTATATAGTTTTTCCATTAATAAAACCATGTGTCAAAACCATCCAACTACCAATGGTATTCATATTAAAATTCGAACCAATCCAAATTGAAAATCCAATCTTCGTTATTCCATGCACAAAATGTCCCAAAGGTATTCTTTTTCTCTGCCAAATAATACTATAGCCAAGGTTAAGTAATATTAACGTGTCGCTGATGGTTTTACTTTCTTTTATTGGAGTTTTATTTATCAAATTCGTGGAATTTTATAAATAAATATTATTCACACCCTTTGATAATTAATTATTAATAATCCTCCCTTTTATCAAATGGCCTTTTAAAAATAGACCTTTGGATCCGGCCCCACATGCATAATCGACGGCTTAATCAATATTATTTAAAAACTGGGGCCCATTGCTAACAATCAACCCGATCGAAGGGCTCACGTTCCATCGCGCCGCATCATCCAATCCGACGGATATCGCTTGGACAATTTGCACGGGAAATAACGCGCGATGGTGCGCCGTACTTGTGTTATTCTTTTTGCACCTTCAACAAATGATGATCGTCCGATGACCCCTTCCCAGATCAACGGCGCTCAACAATATTGCTGGGCATCCTGGGTCGAACTATAACGTGCGATGGCGCGCAGTGGTAAGCGGTTTTGTGAAGTCGTACATGGACGCGTGTCAAGCACTCTATGGAATCGCTCCTCAACCAGGAAATACCGCTTGCTACACATAGGCGGTGCGATGAAAACCATAAACCGCCTTCACTGTTCACTCGATCATGGTTCCGCTCTTCCACGCAGGGTTCCGTCGCCTTTTCAATGTATTATTATAATTAAGTTGCGCTTTAATGTTTTTCCTTTTATTACAGTTCCATTGCATGTTCAGAGTTCCATCCTGTCGCAGTTCCGCTTCTAACTATACATTCAAGTTCTTGATTCCGCAAGTTGATTACTGTACTATGGTCCATCGCAATTATAATCATTGCTACATTCATCATATCTCTGCAACCATTAATTCCTTCAATTTATACACTAAATATTTAAGTTCGAATCCTTGCCACAGGATTTATGATGTTTACAGAAAATTATTCATAGTTGTCCACGGGGACTCAACTATCCTTCCTTCTGAATTCTATCAAGAATATACATATAATTCATAGAAAATGCAGAACCTTTTTCTTTTTGATGGCCTTTTTCTCCTACTCTGTCTCTAGACAATTCTACCTTAATTATGCATTCTACTTCTATTCATTGTCTCTGCGTTGTCTGCTACCTCAATTCCTTATCTGCCTTGCTTCCTCTCTGTTGCTTTTGCTATCTATCTGTTACCATCTCTGCTTCTTGTCTAATGTTGCTCCTTGCTTCTCTCTTTGCCTTGTTGCTGTTCAGATGCTCCTTCTGTGCCACTTCCTTTGCCATCAATGACAACATTTCCAACAAATACTCTGCTATAAATCCAAGGCTTAGGTAATATCGGAACGCTGCCCTTGATTTATTGAAAAACTTTGAAAAGTATGAACTTGTTTTCATTCCTAGAGCACTAAATCATCTATCAAATGAACTCGCTTTTAATGCCAACAACTGCCAGATACCTGAGATAAATGAAAAGCTTAGCACAAAGGTAAAACACAGGCCTGTTGTTCCTAATAACGAAGATCACTGGCAATTTTTTTACTCTGACAAACACATAGATGATTTCTTAAAATCAGAAAACGATTTTGACATACCAATATCATAATCCAGCCATAAAGAAAATTTTTTGTATATTGAACAAATCCCAGAAGTTGAAATGACATATTCTGCTGATATAAATCATTATGAGGATCCTTTTGAAGCAGAGATAATTGACTACGCGGTCCAAGAAGACTTGGAAGTTTTACAATTCAAAAATGATAAAATTCCAAGAGGTTTCACACCTTTAGAACACCTTTTTTATTTTAACAATGTAGCCAAAGAATCGAGCATGGAGCCTGTGGATACGAATGTAGAAGAGCATAACATAGGCATTCTAGCAGAACCCAAGATGATCAAACTGTCCAGCACTCTCCCAGCTCACATAAAATTGCAATACATAGAGTTTTTCAAAGAGTTTAAAGATGTTTTTTCTTGGGGATACAAAGACCTAAAATCGTATGATACCAGCATCATCCAGCATAAAATCCCTTTGAAGAAAAATCAAAAGCATTTTAAACAAAAACTAAGGAGAATAAACCCTGTTTTATTACCTTTAGTTAAGGAAAATATTGAAAATATGCATGATGCTGGGATCATAGTACCCATTAGATATTCAGAATGGGTATCAAACTTAGTTTCTGTTAGAAAGAAAATAGGGGAAATCAAGCTCTGTATTGACTTCAGAAATTTAAATAGAGCCTCTCTAAAAGACAACTACCCCTTACCCAAGATGGACCATATACTTCAAATGGTAGTTGGATCAAAAAGGATATCCATCTTAGATGGGTTCTCAGGTTACAACCAGGTGCTAGTGCTCCCAAGTGATCAAATCAAAACTACTTTTACCACACCTTGGGGCACCTTTATGTATGTCAAAATGCCTTTTGGATTAATGAATGCAGGGGCCACCTTCCAAAGGGCCATGGACATAGCCTTTTCTGAAGATATTGGCTATTTCATAATCATTTACCTTGATGACATAACCGTTTTCTCAAAAACTGATGAGGAACATTTGATTCACCTGAGAAATTTTTTTGAGAAATGTAGGAAATTTGGCTTATCATTGAATCCCAAGAAAACACTCTTTGGTATCCAAGAAGGTAAAATTCTTGGCCATATAATTTCGGAAGAGGGAATCAAAATAGACCCTACAAGGATAGATGGCATATTACAAATCAGTCATCCAAGAAGCCTCAAAGAGTTGCAATCTTTCATCGGAAAGATTAATTTTCTGAGGAGGTTTATCCCTAATCTTGCTGAGCTATTAAAAAACATTACAAACATGCTTAAGAAATATGTCGGTGTAAAATGGACTTTACCAGCTAAACAATCATTCGAATTGGTCAAACAAGCTCTTACTCAAACACCAGTCCTGATTAGTCCAGATTTCACCAAAGACTTTTATATCTTTTCTTTTGCATCTGAGCATACAATAGCTGCAGTTTTACTTCAAAAGAATGACTTGGGGCAAGAACAACCAATATCCTTCTTTAGTAGGGCCTTAAGAGATGCTCCTCTCAAATATAACATCATGGAGAAGCAAGCCTTAGCATTAGTGAAAGCATTAAAATACTTTAGGGTCTATATTTTACACTCTCACATAATTGCTTTTGTTCCACATATTGTTGTCAAGGACATTCTAAGTCAAGACCCTGATGGTAAAAGGGGAAAATGGATTGCAACTATTCTTGAGTATGACTTAGAAATCAGGCCCACCAAACTAGTTAAAGGGCAAGGATTAGCAAAACTTATGGCTGAGTCTAACTTCCAAGCACTAGACATGAATATGGTAGATGTATTGGAAGAAATAGAAGAATCTACTGCTCCTTTTATTGAAGAAACATTTCTGAATTCTCCTTGGTATGCTGACATTATTTATGTGCTTTTATATTTAAATGCCCCTCCTTCTTTGTCTAAAACTAAAGCTAGATTTTTGAAACAAAAAGCTTTGAGTTATTGCATCTTAGATGGGGTATTATATTGGAAAAATTTTGTTGGAATTTTGCTTAAATGTTTACTTGAAGATGATGCAGGAAAAATCATGCATGAGTTGCATGATGGAGAATGTGGAGGACACCTCTACTGGAAGGCCACATCGAACAAAATTCTTAGATCTGGTTACTATTGGCCTACCCTTTTCCCAGACACTCAGAAGTTGGTCATGTCTTGCCATAAGTGTCAAATCTTTGATGGCAAAAGAAAACTTCTTCCTTTACCCTTACATCCTATCAGAGTTGAGACACCTTTTCAACAATGGGGTCTAGACTTCATTGGAGAAATCCACCCATCTTCCTCAGCCCAACATAAGTGGATCCTCATGGCCACTAACTTCTTTACCAAATGGATAGAAGCTATACCTTCCAGAAATGCTAATGACTCTGTCATTATCAAGTTTCTTGAAACAAATATCCTATCCAGATTTGGTTGTCCTAGAAAAATCATAACAGACAATGTTGTTGCTTTTAAATCTAAAAATATGGTTGATTTCTGTTACAAATACCACATAACCTTGGGCCATTCCACTGCTTACTATCCCCAAGGAAATGGATTAGCTGAATCTTCCAACAAGAGCCTCATCAATATCATTAAAAAACTGTTGGAAAAAAATCATAAATCATGGCACAGTAAACTAGTTCATGCCTTATGGGTTGATAGGTTAACTACAAAGAAATCAATAAATATGTCCCCCTATCAGCTATTTTATGGCATGGATGCAGTCTTTCCCACCTCATTAGGAGTGCTAGTCATGAAACTCCTTCAAGAAGTGCAGGTTGAAGAGAATGATATGCAGAGGAGAATAAATCAAACCATCCATTTACAGCAGACCAGAGAAGAAGTTTATGAGAGAACACAGTTTGTCCAAGAAAATATGAAGAAGCTATTTGATAAGAGAACTAAGGTAGACAATTTCCAAGTTGGAAATGTTGTTCTTAAGTGGGATTCAAGGAGAGAAGAGAAGGGAAAACATGGCAAGTTTGAGAACTTGTGGAAAGGTCCCTATATTGTTCATGTTGAAAGGGGTCACAATGCATTTTTCTTGAAAGAATTGAATGGATAAGATCTGTATGGTGGTCCTATCAATGGCAGAATGCTAAAGCATTACTTCTGCCAGGAATCATAAATTTCAAATAATTTTATTTTTTCATTATAAATATCATAGTATGAACATTGCATTCGAGGTTATAAAAATCAAAAATACAAAAACAATGAAAGAGAGAAAAGAGGGCAGATTGTGAAAACAAGAAAGGTACAGCCCCATACCAAAAAAGAGAAGTAAATTCTGAAAGTGTACAAGCTTAAATGCCACTCCTGCAAAACACACTTCAAATTAGTCAAACAGCCTAATCTTGACTAATTAGTTTTAAATTGACTGTTGATAGGATAGTGAATTCGATTTGCCAAACTGTTTAATCTTGGCTTATCAGTAGATAGATTAGGATAGAAATTAAAGGTTCAAACATGCTCAAAATATGAACCTAAGTTTCGAAAAAGAATGACTCAAACCTGTTTATTTTCTTGAGTCGGAAACAAACATAAATCTGGTTCTAATTAGCTCAAAATCTGAACCAAAGGACAAGCAAAGAACAGCTCAAGAGTCAAAACAGAGCTGTAAAATATGAAGGAAGTGCTTGAACTTTCAGATCCTAAGCGTTCCATTTTGTTTTAAATTTCTGAAAAATAATGTCTATGTGCAGATTTTTTTTATGCCATAGATCATAGCAAGTCAAACAGATTAATCTTGACTTGGTTGTTTTTGAATTTCTGTTGTAGAATTTAGAGAATAAAAATCTGTTAGACTGTTTAATCCTAACAGATTGGTAGATTAGGTAGAAAAACATCTGAACTCAACTATTTAATCTGAGTTCATGGATAAATAAGGAGTAGAAATAGATTATATTTCCCGCTTTCAAAAGAATAAAATGTTGTAAAAGATTTTTCCAATCCAAGTGCACTCTAAAGAAGAAAAAATGTTAGATCTGTAGGATTGGGTAGGTAGAAAGCTTGTTGTTGAGAGATCCATTTTTTTTATGGCTGCTAATATGTTTTCAGAGCAAAAGAAAATCATCCCAACAAAGGAAGGGCATCCCAATGGATGAGGCACTAATCAGCCTCCCAGAGAATGCAAGTCTGAAGTTCTTGATGCCTTCAAAAAGGCACCATCCCCAACTGGAGCCATTGTTAGCCACCTATGAAATTTTTTATACCAAAAGGTGGCTAAATAATTTTTTGGAGCCTTCAAGGAACAAATTTTATTGCAAAAAGTGTTGGCTCTTGAAGACTCTTGAAGGTCTCATGCCTCTGTCCAAAATCTTCCCTACTATGCCCATTTTACACTCTGGAATTCTGCTGATTTCGTGAGAAGAAACTACTGCAAAATCACCTTTTTCCCTTTCCTCACTTGAAAAACTAACCTTCATTTTGCTCCCCTTTCTCCTCCATCAAATCCCTCATTTTCATGTTTTTCCCCTTTCCCCTTCATCAAAACCCCTTTGATAAAGTTTAATACCCTTTCTTTGCCTTGTCGAAACCCTCACAACCTTTGAAAAACATTGAAAAATTCATAAAAAATACATATTTTTGTGTAAAGGTTTAAGCCCCCTTGGGCTAAGTCCTTAACCATTTCTAGTACACATGCCCTGGTGCTGGAACCAGGCGCCAAGCCGTATTGTAAATAATTATTCCGCCCCTGAAGTATAAACCTTCGTTTATATTAATTTGTTGGGTTTTCTTATATCATAAATTTTTTTGCCAGTGCAAAGTTCCATTTGCTCTCCACCGTCAATCTGATCTCCAGATCAACGGCTCATAAAATATCACCCCGGTGGTCCCCGTAGTCACTCACTGTTCAAATCCGGGCAGTTTTTATCGCACCGCTTTTAAGAGGAAAGTGGTTTTCCCCATTTGGCAGCGATTAGCACCACAGGCCGACATGTGGCCTCAAGCGGTTTGGAGATACCGCCCTCATCGCCCATTAAAAGTCGACTATGGGCCCGACGCGATATTGACGTGCGTCGTCTGATCTGAGGCCAGCTCATCGAACGGTGATCGCGCCCAAAAGATGCTCGAGGGATAAAATCCCCCTCCCTTTGCTTCCGCCCGCGCATCTTTCTAGAATCACGCTCGTTCTCCACCGTCAGATTTGAAACCCCAGATCTGACGGCCCTCGTTCCAAGTCGCGTGAATTTCAGCGCAAAGTTTATTTCTCCCAAGGCCATGCGAAATGGGTGGTTTTATAATGACACGTGTCGAGTGGGGACGCGTATCATGTTCCAAAGGGAAATACCGTCTACCCACCTTTTCCTCACGCGAAAATGGTGGTTTCCATCCCCTAAACCGTTTTCCCTCTTTCCATGTGTGTTTTTCGCGCGCCTCCTCAGCCGTTGATTTTGTGGACCGATCTCATCCAATAGCCCACGATCATCCTAAACCCCAAACACCATTTTTAACCATTTTTTCTCATAACAAAGGTTTTTAACCTTATCCCATCAAATTTTCGCCATTTCTTCGTAAAGTGACTCCTTCGCTTTACTTCCTCCCGATCAATCCTGCCCATCGATCATTCCGCGATCGACGGTTCTGACTTATTTTTCACTCGCTTTCCTTTTTTAACCTCCCAAAAAAGATCTCGACCATTGGATGATGCCATCCAACGGCCATGCTCTCTCCCTACGCCCTCTGAAGCAGTAAAACCTATATAACACAGGATTTTATAATATTTTTCGTATTGTGCATGGTTTTCAATGGTTTTCCATTATATCAAAAGAAAAGTCGAAGGTTGAGAATGACGATTCTCCCGCCTTCGATTCATCAAAAGGAATCATTCACAGGGTTCAAGCTCCACATTTCGTCAGTGTTTCATGAGGCATTGATGCCATACGAGCCCTTCGCGACCTACACATCAACAAGACACAGTTAAATGAATCAAAAATCAAAGAGTATCAGTGTCGAAGACAGAACGCCCCAGAATGGAAGATTGAAGACAAATTCATGAGGATTACGGCTAAGATTGATTATCAAAAGCCTAACCCTCCCAATTAAGACACAGTTAAAATAAAATCCTAAGTGTTTATCAGACAGGAAAGCCTCCACCACCACATCTGAGGCAAATTGATTCCTCCCAGCTACCACGGTGCCACCTCTGCCTCAAAGCATTCAAACAGAGACCGAAGTTATTGATCAAGATTAGATATTTGCCTCAGCATAGCTAAATATTTAATTCTGGAAATAAACTTAATGACAAAATATCAACAGAGTTATTACATCCTGGAACAGAGCCTTAAAAGTCAACAAAAGCTCTCTCTGAGCTCAATTTTAATGTGAAATATTTAATACATAGGACACCTATGTAAGCTTCTTCATCGAGCCCCCCAAAGGCTGAGAAGACATTAAGTCTGTATTAATTATCTTTGGAGATATTTTATCAGATCTCACCTCCTCATTCTTCTATAAATACTACTAAAGAAGATGAGAGAGGGGTTGGTTGATCACTAGTTGTAATACTGAAACTCTCTGAAATAATACATAGTCTATTGAATTTGAAGAAGAAACTGAAGTCTTGGAAGCCGTGATGATGTTGTTATATGCTTGTTACTGAGAAGGCTCTATCATTGGATCCATGAGCTTGGCTATTGGTGAAGTATTCTAAACTGTTTAATGTTTTCTCCCGTTTTCATTATGTTCCATAATTTCTTACTACAGTAGGTTGAATGTTTTAGGCTAAGAAATGACTCCTGGAAGCACTTTAGACCTGTTCATCCTTCACTGTTTCATGTTTTCTTCTACTGAGGTATTTTAGAGTCTTTAATCTCTCTCTTTAGTCCTCGTGCTTATTTATTTCTATGATAGTTCGAATAAGTTGGTTTCAGCATGATTTATGGCTCTTCCTGCTTGTCTGCTGCCACTTAAAGGCTATTATTGAAGTCTCCATTTGAAGTATTTATGTTTATAGTAAGCCAAGGAGGTTTGTTCTGATATTGCCCTTTGTCCTTGCTTAAACAGTTGTCTTAAAGGTCTTTGTAGTTGTAATCATAGATGTGTTAGGTGTTCCCTCTTCTATGACTGCAATTATCAGTGAATCTTTTATGTTTTCTAAGTCATTTGAAATAAAATCTTTGAGGAAATAGGGTGTTCCCCGAATCTTAGATTTCATTTAAAAGTTGTTTTGAAATCGTTATTTGCTTAAAGGTGTGATTTGTAGAATTCATGGTTAGCCATGTCTATCAAAAAGCTCTTTATTGTTCAAACTATGTTTTCAAATTCCCATTGTTGAGAATTAAACTTCTCTTTCCAAACCATTGATGTCCATCTCATTCCAAAAAACAAAGGATCCTGTGGCCAAGTTAGATTTTCCCTCTGATATCCCATATCCATTGATAAGTTTGTCATGACCTCTTTTTGACTCCATTGCCCAATGAAGCTACTACTTCCTATTTCTACCTACCTTTCCTAGATCTTTCATATTTTGTTGTATCAATTAAACCAAACAAATAAACAAACACCTACACTTAATAACTAGTCTAAAACTAATACTCTAAGCACACAAGATAAACCTTTGCAAACAAACATTTGAGAGATCCCTCTCTGAGAACAGGAGGACTAGATCCTGTAACTCTAAAGATTGGTTCTAATGTTGCCTTGTATTTTGATTTGCCAAACTATCAAAACACGGGATGCCAACACCAAGAGCGGGTTTATTTATATTATATGGTATGATAAACTATTTGACAACTCTTTAAATACCATAGGGGGTGGAGTATTTATATATAGATATGTTAAACCAATGGGATGGGGGCGGGATTTATATTTAGCACATGGGATATTATATCATTTGTTAAAACGTAAAATAAAGGGTTTGTGGGTTATTTAAAATAAAAGGGATTTAATACTATATGGGAGGGAATAGTTTTAGGGATTTACGAACTAAATTAAAAATTAATATGAAGGTAAAGGGATAATGTATGAATAAAAACATGGTGTTTAACTCTAAGTAAAGTGTAAATAACATAGTTTGTCTTTGTTGTATTACTTCACACTTTAACTTAGGATAAATTCATTTTTGAGGGTTTATGAATGATTTTTGAAAATGAATGAAATTAGTTATTTAGGGTTTCACTTTTACTAAGTAAACATAAGTCTTTTTACTTAGGAAAAAGCGATTATGATTATGAATGAAGGATAAATGCTGATGAATGTGGTTTTTGTGTAGGAATTCAATATTTTTAACCAATCAATCATTGAGCCTTGGGTCTGGTCTCAACAGAATTCAGAGAAATGCTCTGAGCCTTTTTAGCTAATAGTTTAGAATACTAAATAATGGTAGGGGAGGGGAAATTAGTGTTTTTTTTCCAATGATACTTTATTACATGCTTGCACAACTGCTTTCTACCTACCCATCTTTATTTCTAACATTTTTTATTTCATTTTCATGGGTGCATTTAAGCTTGCAACCCTAAATCCATTTCATTTAAAAGCATAAAAACTATCTAATTCTATTCTTATTTCATCCGAGGGCTCAGATTAAATTGTTGAGCTCCTCATTTATTCTCTATCTTAACTACTGATTTGTCAAGTTTATATTGTTTGACACATCTTTATTCTCTACCTAAAACATGAAATTCAAAGCATGAAAAGTTAAGATTAAATTGTTTAACTAATCATGGATTATGGCATTTATTGACAATTTGCACATAATCATTATTCTTGCAATAAAGTAAATGGTAGTGCCATTTTGACTTGCTTACTTTCAGGTCTTATTTTCATCTCTTTTTCTTTTGGGGTTTATCTTTTCTAATCCCTTTGATCATTCTTTTATGACATTTTACACTCTTTTATTTTTTATTATTTTTCATTTTTTCAAAATATGGGAAAAAACTTGCAGAAACCAAGGTATGTACATATTTACAAGACTATCATAGTCAATTCAAAAATTATTAATCCTATTATTATAGGACCCTAACAGTGGCTCCACTTGCGGATGGAATTTCCTGGTGAAATGTCAAGAACTTTAAGATCAGTAGCCTTTGGAATTTTACTATTATGACCCTGTAAGTATCTTCTGATATCTGCAATTATTCATACTTACGATATTTACCTCTCAAAGATTAGGGCCTTCTCTTCGGGCTTCAACTTTGTTAGGAAAACATCCAATCCAATCTAAAGTCTTCAATGTATATGTACAATGATCAAAATAAATGAAACTAACTATTTTTTAACTCGGGAGAGTAGTAGTGCTTCAACATTCTATCATTTATTGCTCCTTCTGACATCTCTGACCCATCTATTTATTTTAGGTAGAAATCATTGTTACCTCTATAACCATAAATGACATAAGGTCATTTCCATAGAAAATCGAATTTTCCATGTTTTCCTTTGTCTTCCCTTCTTGAATCCCATTTTAACACTTTATCTCCAATGTAGAAATCATCTTCTTTACTCTTTTTTATCAAAATATTTCTTGATCTTATCCTGGATGACTTGAGACTTGATATAAACTTCTTCCCTTGTATTTTGCAAGTGAATAGTTTGATTGATCCTTCTTTGAATGTAATTTGTTTCAACTTGTAACTCTTGGATAATATTCATCACTGGTACACCTAGGGAGGATGGAAAAATAGCATCCATTCCATAGACAAGTTGGTAAGCGGAGGTACCAATTGATTTATTGGTAGTAAGTCTATCTGCCCATAAGGCATTGACTAATTTCTTATTCCAAGTCTTTTTATTATCTTCAAGTAACTTTCTGATGATGTTTACAAGGCTCTTATTTGAGGATTCAGCTAGACCATTACCCTGAGGGTAATATGCAGTAGAATGGCCTAGGGTAATATGGTATTTGTGGAAAAAGTAAATCATTTTCTTGGATTTGAATGTTGTTGCATTGTCAGTAATTATCTTTTAGGGACATCCAAATCTTGAAAGAATGTTACTTTCTAGGAAAGAGATAATGACAGTATCTATGGCTTTCCTAGAGGGTATGGCTTCAATCCACTTAGTAAAATAATCAGTGGATGTCAGAATCCACTTATGTTGGGCTGATGATGGAGGGTGAATTTCTCCAATGAATTCAAGACCTCATTGTTGAAATGGAATTTCAGTAGAGATGGGTTTTAAGGGTAGGGGTAACAGCTGTTTCTTACCCTCAAAGTTTTGGCACTTATGACAGGAGGTCACATATTGTTTTACATCAGCAAACAAGGTAGGCCAGTAAAAACCAGCTCTCAGAATCTTGTCTGCAGTAGTCTTCCAATATATATGTCCTCCACGATCACCTGCATGAAAATCTTCTAGTATTTTGTCAGCTTCTTCCTTTAACAAACAATTTAATAAAATCCCACTTTGATCTCTCCAAAAAATTACATTGTCTAGAATACAAAATCTTACTGCCTTAAGCTTTATAAATCTTGCTTTTGTTCTTGATAAACTAGGAGGATCTTGTAAGTTTAGTAATACAAATATGATATCTTCATACCATGGTGAGTCTAAAAAAGGCTGCACAGATCTCTGGAGTCGCCATCTCTTCCTGATCATCTACTTGGGCAATAAAATTTATGTCTAGGGCATTACAATTTGATTCAGCCATTAGTCTGGCTAAACCTTGATCATTTATTAACTTGGTGGGTCTTATCTCTATGTCATATTCTAAGATAGTGGCAATCCACTTACCTCTTCTTCCATCAGGACCATCCTGATTAAGACTGTCTTTTACTACAGCATTTGGGACATAGGCAATGATGTGAGAATAGAGAATGTAAACTTTGAAGTCTTTGATAGCCTTTACCAAAGCTAAGGCTTGTTTCACCATGATATTTTACTTCAAAGATTCATCTCTAAGTGGTCTGCTAAATAAAGCTATGGGTTTTTCAAAACCCTGGTCATTTTTCTGCAGTAAAACTGCAGCAATGGTGTGTTCTGAAGCAAATGAAAAAAATGATGAAATCATTTTTAAAGTCGGGACTTATAAGGACTGGAGTTTTGGTTAAGGCCTGTTTGATAGATTCAAATGATTGTTTGAAAAAAATAGTCCATTTAAGAGCTGAATATTTTTTTAGCATGTTATTTAATTCTCTAATTATCTCAGCTAAGTTGGATATAAATCTTCTTAAAAAGTTTATCTTCCCTAGAAAGGCTTGTAATTCTTTTATGTTTCTTGGTGGACTGTTGTTAAGAATTGCTTCTATCCTAGCAGGATCTATTCTAATTCCTTCTTTTGATATTATGTGTCATGGTAACTTGCCTTCTTCTAATCCAAATAAGGTTTTCTTAGGATTTAATGAGATGCCAAACTTTCTGTATTTTATAAAAACTTGTCTAAGATGATCCAAGTGTTCATAATCAGTTTTAGAAAATACAGTTATGTCATCTAAGTAAATTACAAAGAATTCACGAATTTCCTTTGCAAAGGCTATATACATAGCTCTTTTAAAGGTTTCCCTTTCATTCATTAAACCAAAATGGATTTTTATATACATAAAAGTGCCCCAAGGAGTAGTAAAATTTGTTTTGGGTTGATCCTCTTGTTGGACTAAGATCTGGTTGTATCTTGAAAAACCATCTAACAGTGAAATCCTAGAAGAACCAACTACCCTTTGTAAGATGTGATCCATTTTTGGTAAAGGGTAATTATCTTTTAAAGATTTAGATTCCTAAAGTCGACACATAATCTAATCTCTCTTGTTTTCTTTCTTGTTGGAACTAGGTTAGAAACCCAATTAGAATATCTGATTGGTGCAATGATCTATGCATCATACATTCTTTTCACTTCTTTTTCTATTAAAGGCATCAACACAGGATTGATCCTTCTTAACTTTTGTCTAAAGTTTTTTTGATCTTCTTTTATAGTGATTTGGGGTTGAATTATGCTAGTGTCATAGGATTTAAGGTCCTCATAACTCCAAGCAAAAACATCTTGGAATTCCTTAAAAAGAGAAATATATTTTTCCTTTTCTTGTTGAGGTAAAGCTTTTGAAAGTTTGGTCATTTTGGGTTTTAGTTCTGTACCAATATTGCATTCCTCAATATAAAATCTAACTAGCTCCATTTTGGGTTTTCTAGCAACATCATTGGAGTCAAATGGGTCTTGTAAAGGAGTTAAACCTTTTGGTAAGAAAGTGTCTTTGAGATTTAATATTTCAAATTCTTCATCAATTATCTCATCAATTTCTACTCTCTCTAATTTATCTATATCTGATTGACTAAATCTAGTGGGTTTAGCAAACTTTACTTTATTTACATCTACATTATTTAAATCAATTTCAGCATCTAAATCTTGATTTATGGTACAATCAATGTCTATCTTACAGTTCTAAAATTCACCTTCATTATTCAAAAAATGATAAATTTATTGGTCCTGTGAAAAAATTTGACAATATTTGAGGTTTCCTGGAATTATTGGCATGTGTTTTACTTCTGTAGTATACATATGATTGGGCTGAAAAGGTAAATTACAAGTACTAGCAAAGGTTGCTAAAGAATGTGCTTGTAAGTTTTGCCTTCTTGGTATTGCAGAGAAATTACATTCTAGTAAATCATTAATCAAATATAATACAATCTCTATATATCGGCCAAGTCTAGGATTGTAAACAGAATAATCACCTTTAATTTGTTTAACAATTAATTCTGAATCTCCCATTATTGCTATTCTTTTTCCTCCTAAATTTCTGATTATTTGGAGTCCTAGAATGAGGGCTGCATACTCAGCCATATTATTTGTGCATTTGAAATTCAGTCTGAAAGCATGGCCTTCTGTATGATTTTTCTCTATATTAGTTATCCATACTCCTGCTCCTGCTCCTAATTTATTTACTGAACCATCAAAGTCTAAATGCCATAAAGATTCATGAGAAATATTATCATTGTCTAGTGTTTTCTTTTCTTCTCTTAGTTCAGTCTTGATTTCATTGTCAGTTTCTGCATTACATAGAATAAAAGAGCCTAGATCAGTAGGTGTGGTATAAATTGGGTAATTTATTGACCTTTTAGCACTACTTACCATATATTTCATTAATGTTTCCCTATATAACTTCTTAGGTTGACCAAAAACTGATATAGTAGCATAAGAAATGTCCAATTGTAGAAATCCTTGTAACTTTTCTCCCCATGAGCAAGGTAATAACATTCCATATTTAGATGGGATATCAGCTACTAAAATGTCCATTAATATACTTTTACCATGATATTTAACTAAAGTTACACACAAATATTTGATTAAACCTAGGCATTTTACTTTACTTGAGTCAAATGAAAATAAATCTTTATAGGGCCTTGTGATGTCTAAGTTCAGGGTTTCCATTATAGCTTTGGGCATTAAATTAAGTGAAGCTCATGAATCTAGCATTGTATTTTGTAGTATTTTATCATGAATAGTTAGACTAATGTAAAATGGACGAACTACTCCATCTAAATGCTTTCCGTTCACATCTAGGCCAAAAATCAACTCTAGTTGATCATCATTCAGATTTATGGAATCTTCTCCATCATTTATGTTTAATGTTTCAGTTATAGTTGATTTATACAAGTCATGTTTTACCAATTATGTTAAAGGAATTGGTATTTTTAGCTTAACAATTTCAGATTGTATGTTGAATGAAGGTTGTGATTTACTTATTTGAATCAATTCTTCTTTGGTAACTGTAGTTTGTGTTAGTTTATCTTGTATTTCTACAGCTATCTTTTCAGTTTTAGTTTGAGTGTCTTGAGTCTTACTGCTTTTTGTTTTCTTAGGAGTTGCTTGTGAAACAGTAGATGTTTGTTCAGAATTGGAGTTGTCAAAAGCTATTTTTGCAGTGGCAGCTTTTGGATCTGCTAATTTAGGATCAGCATTAAGCATTTCAGTATCTAAGGTTGTTGTTTTATTAGAATTAGATGCTTTAGGAGCAACAGATTTTTGTGAATCTTTTGCAGCTTGAGAAACTTCATCAGTTATGTCCACAATCTTAGGGCTTGGTGAAACCTTTGGGCTGGAAAATTTTTGGGAAGAACCAGAGTTTTGCCTATTTTCCCTAGGGAGAATTTGCAGAACTTTTGTTTTGGGAGCTTCTATTGTTTTCTTATTTGGTGTTTGAAATGTTTCCTTAGTAGAAGACTCATTTTTTTTCTTACTTCTTAGGTTATACTGACTGTGTACTTCATTAATGGAAAAGTCATAACCTTGTTTGTAATCAAAGGATTCCCCTGAATCTAATTGGAGTTGTTGGAGTTCAAATAACTCTTGATCTTCCTGTGTGAGAAATATAGTGTTATTATCATCTATTCCCATTAAATTTATGGTATCCTCACCATCATCATTGTTTTGATAACTCTCAGCATAGTTCTCCTGAAAGGGAGGTCTTATTGTTTGGTCTGGGGCTGAGTATTTTGATTTTCCTGAATTTGTGTTTTTTCTAAAATTGGGATTTCTGATTTGTTGTTGATTATCCCATTGAGGTCTTCTTTCTATGTTATCTAACTTATCCATCATCCTTTCTAAGGTTTTAGCTAACATATCTATTTTTGTGTCTGAACTAGAGGCTTCTTCTTTCATGCTCACTCTCCTCTCATTTCTTAATCTTGCTTTTCTAGCTAGAATGTTTACTTCTACACCTACAATATTTGTTTTCATTCTTTCTAATGTTTCTGCATTTATTTCTCTTAACTTATATGTCATGTCAGTATCAAAACCATCTGGTAATTTGAGTAAGACAGATTCAGGAGTGGGTTTTAGATTTGCAGGAGTTGAATTGTAAACATTGTTATATCTAGTGCAATAGTCTTGTACAGATTCATTTGGAGCTCTTTTCATTGCATTAAATTTAGACAAAATTTGTAGAGGGTTTTTCTTTTTTTTCCCATTTATTTAAAAATAATCTATGGAAAACATCTAAATCAGTTATACTACCTGCAGTAAGACCTTTAAACCATTTATTTACTTCTCCTGTTAAATTTTGTGCAAACAACCTCATTTGTACATCTGATTCATCTATCTCATGGAGTTCAAAGAAATCTATCATTTTGCTTATGTGCTTATGTGCAGTATATTGTGTAGTAACATCAAACTATGGTATTTTACTTTGGTAATCTTGGGGCATGCCATGAAGTTGTCCTGGAAGAACACGGGGAGCATACCTAGTAGCCATAACTTGAATTCTAGCTTGGCTAGGAGATAAAGTAGAGGTACTTGGAGTTGAACTAGAAGTAGTGGCTGATGAAACTGAATTATAAGGTGCTGAACTAGAAAAAGAAATTGAAGAACTAAAGGATGAAGCTGAGGTATTGGGAAGTGAAACTGGAATATATATGGAACTACTAGGAAATGAAAATGATGTACTTGAAGAAGTAGTGGTGAAGCTAGTGGATGAAGTGGATGTAGGGGATGAAGGAAATAAATTTCTAGGTTGTAAGGGTAATCTAGGGCTAAATGGATCTGTGGATTGAATGGTAGTAGAAACTATAGATGATGTAGTGGTTTCTAAATGAGGAATAGAAGGTTTAGATGTATAAGCTAACAGTTGAGCTAATCCTATGGCTTCATCAACTTCTTTAAAAATAGTAGCATTAATTTCTTCAAGTCTGTCTTGATTTTTAACTTTATTTAATTCAGAATTTGTTGCAATACTTTTATTTTTTTATTCCAAAAAAGAAATAAAAACGGGGTCTAAAACAGTAGTACTTAAATTACTTTCGGATTTGGTCCTGAATAAAGAATGTTCAAATTCTAAATCAAACTCTATATCCTGCAAACTTACTAATTCTTGGGGTAATGAATTGACTCTTATTAATGAAACTTTAGCATCTAAATCTTCTCTCTGTTTTTTATTTTTTCCTATTTTGTCTGGGTTGTCTATTATAACAGCAGGTTTAGGGTTCGGATTAGATGTGGTATAATAAAATTTCCTAGAAGCCAGAATTACAATTTTTTATACTCACAACTAGTTAAATAATCTTAAAGGAAAAAAGACAATAAGAAATTATTTCCTTTAAGGTTTATTTAACAACTAAGGATTGGTTAGGTCCCTAGTGGAGTCGCCAGTATGTTATCACTCCAGTAATTCTCTAGTTGTGAAATTTTTTATTTTTAGTTTAGAAAACTAGAGGTAACCATAGACCAAATTTTAAACTTAGGATCTAGCCTTCCTAGGGTTCAGAGAGGGCTCTCTCTATAATATTTAACTTTGTTTTTTTTATTAAACAATAGACTAGTTATGATTGTGCAATTGGTTTTGGTTTTGATTGGTTTGGTGGGAAAAATCACTAGAAGAGATGGATAGTGGGAAATCTATTTGTCCATTGGGCTGAGGAGTCAAAAGCCAAGCAGACAGAACTAGGATCAAGGCCAAAAATTCAAATGTTTTTAGGGCAAGATAAATAACCCTTGGAGATCTTGGAAAGTTGTTTTGTGAGGTGATAAGATCAGGATAAAGAGCAATGAAGGGTTCTTTGATCTGGAAAAGGGAAATAGTAGGCACAGGTCAAACGAAAGAGGGAGAAATTAAGGGTTCCCTACTCTGGAAATCAGTAGAAAATATAGAAATGACAAATAGTTAAGACAGGGTGCTTTTAACAAATCCTGAAGTAATCCTCCTATTCATTCATTCAAATTTAGAACACATAATGGATTGCATGTAACAAAGAAAGATAACAATGACAAGTAGAAAATACTTCACTCCAAATAGCTCATCACATGAATCCTGAAATATGATGCTAGTTGATTTGATCCAGTCTGCTACTCGAAATTTGAAACACAAAAAGCCTTCAAGTCCACAAAAATGACTATATAAATCTTCAGCAATTTATTCCACACTAATACTTCTAAAGATGAAGTATTTACACATAATTGTTTACAAAATATCCTAGAATGCTTATAGGAATTATCTAAGGGAAACAAAATATCTTTACAACAATAATAGAGACAGTTGCTCAACAAATCAACAAGATGTCCTATTAATTCAAATAAAATAGAAACTGATTGTGGATAAGATGCAGTTGGCTACCTTGTTGTCTTCCTTGCTGGATTTAGATATTTCGAGTTTGTTTTGAAATCTGATCTGCTTATCTGATACTCTTTCATTGATACTCTTTAATCTCTGATATTCTTTAACCATTTGTAAAACATGTTTACTGCTATAAAAAATATGTTTTGATTGTAAATCAGCAAACTGTTTTCACTGTTATCTTTTCTGTCTTCTTACTTTTCACAGTAAATCTGTTAATGACTGCCAATCTTCCTCACTTGGAATTTGTATTTTCTTCAGCTTCCTGAAGTTTTCATCTACTTCTGTGTACCTAGAAAAATTTGGTTTAATAATAAACAAGTGTTTTATCTCATGTTGCAAGTAAAATAAGTCTTCAAAACTCCTGAGTAAGACTTTTCCTATTGGAATGCCTTGTCCACCACCTGCTTTTTCAACTTGTTCCTTGGCATATTCTCTGATCTTTTTATTATAATCCTCCTGAGCCATTAATTTTTCATTGATGACCAAAATATTAGGCAAACTTCTTTGCCTCAAATTCTCAAAATTGACCATAAACCTAGTTATGGTAATATTCATGTTCTCACACTTTTCCTCTAACTGCTTCATCAGGTTATTTTTGATAATAACTTTCCTTATTTCAAGGATAGTCTCAGTTCTATCAATAATTTTAAGTTCTTCCAATTCTTGCATGTTCTTGCTGCTAAGAAACTTTATCAGTTCTAAAGCTTGTTCTGGTTTGTTATCCAATTCCTCTTTAGTCTTTTGGATCTCTTCTAATGCTACTTTTAGTAAGTCTCTTTGTTCAAAAATCACTTGAATCGAGGGCCATACATCATTGATGGCTTCTATGATATTGTTCCACAAATGATTTTTCACATAGGAAATATGTTCCTTCAAGGACAATTCCTTCTATAATTTCTTCAATTGTTCATTTAATCTGAAGGCCTTTTGTTCATGATTTTTTGCATTAATTTGGGCCAACTTCTTTTGATCTTCAAGATTTTCAATCATCTGTTTCAACTTTTTAATTTCACTTGTTTTAAGAGACATTTCTTCCATGGCCTTTACCAGTTTGCTGGCCTCATATGTAGGATGAACTATTGTTGTAGATGACTCTGTAGCTGATGTTGTGGATGATGTTACTGGCACTGCAGTAGCCAATGGAACTTTAGGTGTCAAATCTTCAGCTAGATTTGATGGCATAGCTGTAGTAACCATAGGGATGATTGTAGGTACTTCCTATGTTTTTTATGTTTCTTTTTCTTGGACAAGCTTGTCCATCTGAATCTCCATTTCTTTTATATGTGTTGTAAGTTGAAATATTATGTTCATCATATCATCTTTCTCATTTTTTCCTTCTATTATTTTCTTGGTTTGACGATGTTCACTTTGAGGAAGTTTAAGTTGTTTCCTCAAAGCTACAATATCCTCATTCTTTTTCTTTATTAATTGTTCTGTTGCCTTGACATTTGCTGGGTCAAATCCAATCTGTATGACCAATTCTTCCAAAGATTTGATTCTTAAATCCTTAGCATACAAGGATACTTTGTCCAATTTCATCTGAGCTTTTATATTTGAGATGGTGTTCTGAAGTTTCTAAGCACTCGTGGCTTTAGTTGTAACAGTATAGTACAACATTTCTAAATTCTGTCTATGGAATTCAATCTGATCAAGAGCATGTATTTTTTCTGTTTGGACTTCCAAATCAACCTTTTTATAATCAGCCACTGTCTTTGGGGAATTGATTGTAGGCTGCAATACTGACATGATTAACTTTTTGTTTGAATAATAAAAGGCAGACAGAAGTATGTTTTGCACACTTGGTGTTTGTTTCAGATATTGGGAGTAGATATTGTTTTTTATTTCTTCATTATTTAACTTGATCTGTTTATACTTTTATTTGATATCTAGATCTTTCTCCTCAGCTGCCTGTGAGGATGAAGCTTCCATGCTCTGTTGCTTTTATATTAACTGTGTATTTTCATTGTCAACTTGTTCTTCATTCTGATTCTCAGTAACTAGCTCATTGATGATGACAATGGCAACGTCTGCGCTGGTATCTATAAGATCTGTTTCTTCAACATCAATGGTTACTTTATCTTTACCTACTGAATCTGTTTAGGCCTTTTATTGTATCTTATTTTGAACCTTATTTTAGTAGTGGTTTCAGCAACATAGGTACCTTCTTCTCTTACTCTCTTAGTGGATTTCTCTGTTTGATCAGCAGTCTCTAAAGTGTGACTAGTATCACTTTTCTTCACTACATATATTAAAGTATTCTCTATCCACTCAGTCTGATTTTCATATTTTTCTATCTCTGACTTTGTCTCATGAATGAAGGGGGTTAACTTACATTTAACCCTCATTTTTCTTAGGATCCCTTGTGGATCATAATTCCAAGTAAATATTTCTTCAAATCTGCACTCCAATTGTTGTTTAGCTACTTCTGCCTCTGCATCCCTTTGATTGCAAATAAATGGTCCTACTCGATTATTCAAATTGAATTGTGTTTACTTCTTTGTTGCTAAAAATTTGATAGAATCAGAGTTTAATATTTGTCTGATATACTCCAAGGCAAAAACTCTCATGGATACATGTTTAGTATTCTCTTGTAGAAATTTATAGTTTCCCAATTCCTGCTGCCACCTTATTACTCCAAAATAGTTAAATGCCCTTTCCCATATCCATACATTTAACAAGCCGGAAAATAAATTTTGCTGAAAACACAAATTCTGGAAAAATTACAGAATGCTGGAAAATGCAGAAATAAATATCAGCACACATAAAACAGTCATTCACACATTTTGACACATATATTTTTGGTCAACATGACCTTGGAAAAACCCCCTACAACTCTTGGGGAAAACCAGTTTGAAAGCTCCTTCTTATTTCTGGAAAATGCTTTTTACAGTGAGAGAAATATTTAGCAAAAAATCAACAAACAGACTTTTACAACTTATCTCGTTTTCCGTGCTTAACCACCGCCTTGAAAAATGTGCAAACAGCAAAAACAAAACAGCAATAAATGCTGTACGTCCTCCTCGATTTTCGTGCCAAATTTCAGCCTTAAATGCTGCTATACGGCCTGCCTAGAAAAGCGTGCAAGCTGCCATAAAATTTGCTGTACGGTTTTCTCGATTTCTGTGCAGAAAAACAGCTATACGGCTGTACAAATTTTTGCCTAGAAATGCGTGCCAAGGTACAACCACTTGTTGTACGGCCTCTCTTAAATTCTGCTCCTCGATTTATGTGCAAACCTGCTGTATGGCCTCCTTTTCTAGAAAATCGTGCCTAAAAATCTGCCTCACTGTGTGCTAACTCAGTTGTACGGTCTAGCTGAAAATGTCTTGCTGAAATGCTGCCTTGGAATGTGTGCCAAGCTGCTGCCTCCTTCTCCTCACTGCTCAGAAATCTCCCTTGCTCTCTTGCTCTCCTTCTCTCAATCTGCTCATGAAAGAAAATATGACCTTTTTCCTCCTTTTCCTCCTTTAACCTAACCCTAAGTGACTTTTGGGGAATCCCTAAATCCAATGGCTGAGATAGATTGAGATCTAGGGCTGAGATTAAATGCTCATTTAAATCTCACTTTCTATTTTTTAATTGACCCCACTTTAATAAAGACCCACTTAGTCTTTTATTTCCAAAGTCACTTTTTCCTTTCTAATTTTATATTGACTTTATTAAAGTCACTTTAAAATTAGACCTTAGTAACTTTATCACTTAAAGTCACTTTTAAATTAGATTTGACTTTATAACTTTATAAAGTCACTTTAGTAACTTTATCACTTAAGTCACTTTTAAATTAGATTTAACTTTATAAAAATTTATAAAGTTACTTTAGGAGAAAAAATAAATTCTTTTGGACACTTTTCCCTAGGCCAAAGATCAAAGCCTTAGGGAACCACCTGTCCTCCGGTACCAAATTTCAACACTTCTAGGGAAAAAAATTAGATCCAAACACTCTAATTTCAGTATGTTTTTCATATAGGTACCAATCACCAGTCTTTGCTTGCTCTAACAACTGTAAAATCTTCTTCATCTCATCACTTATCCTTGGCTGCTCTGTATTTGTTAATATTTTTATCAATGGATGGATGAACGAATCTGAAAACTCTGCATATGTGAAATCTGTGGACTCTTTCTTGATCAAAGAGGTCTAGAAAATAATTGAAAGAGGATTTCCCTCTACATAAAGATTTTGTAGAGAAAATGGAAATTTATTTGCTTGGAAATATAAGAACATGTGGAGGAGGAAAGAAGTGTATCTGAACACTCCTTCAATTATTAATTTAACCAATTGGTCATGGATATTGTCTACAATATATCCAGCATAATCAAAAATAACAGATGGAGGTTGACCTAGGGTAAATGTAAATAAGAAACCTAACATGGATTGATTTGTGTATTCATCAGTGAAATACCCTAGAATGAATGAAAGCATGGAAATTACATGCCTTGAAACCTCTTGAAATTTTGAAGTGGAATATGGAGGATTAATTTGAGGAATCTCTACATGCAAAGACATAAATGTTTGGAATAATGGGAATCTCTTAAAAAAATCTAGGCCAATATATAGCTTGGTAAGAGCCTCTATAGACAAAGGGACTGCTTGAGGATCAGGTTGAAGTTGTAGCATTTGGTTGATGGATTCAGCAGTAATGGTAAAAAGCACTTCTTTGTTGGCATTTACTATGGCTCTCTACTCAGGCACATAATACTGTTGACATAACCTAATGAACTCTTGACATGGATGAGTTACTGGAACAACATATTTGGGCAAGTTTGATTCCCAAATATGGACTTCTTCTTCATTATCTAGGGATTTTTCATAGCTCTAGTTATGAATGTCTAGCAGATTAAATTCAACAATTGGGTCTGCTATCTTGTAATCAAGATCAGCTAATTGAATATGCTCAATGTCTATGACAGGGGGTTGCAAAGGATTTACAATAATATCAGTCTTAGAAGTCATGGTTGGAGTTGATTTTGGCACTTAGGAACCTTTAGGATTGTTAGAACTCTGTTTTTTAGTCATTATAGCTACTTCTGCAAGTTTATACAGTTTGCAGACGTATTTTTATTTTAGCAGAGGTTTCTTGGATAGAAAATGGTCAAAATATGGGCTTCTCTTGGGTTTTTCTTTTTAATTTTGGATTCTCAATAGGATTTATAGGCTTTTACTGGTTTAGACACAAGAAACAGGGGTTTCTTGGGCTTTTTCTCTGAGCAATTGGGCTAAAAAATCATTTCGAGATTGGGTACATAGGCTTTAGGATACCTTCAGAGGATTTATGGCTTAATTTAGAGTTTAACAGTTTATAGAAACTATAAAAACTCACAATTTCCCTTTAAAACAACGCGCAGTAAGAAACAGGGTTTTTGCAGAAAATTTGACAAGGTTTGGCTTGTTTTTTTTAGACTTTTTGATAGGGTTCAGTGGTTAAAGTTAAACTCTGAATGCAATTTTGCTTTTAATAAGTCTTTTCAGATAGAAACAGGCTTAATTTGTTTGAAGAATATCCGTTATACACAAGTATTGGGCTTTGAAGACGGTTTCTGAAGGTTTTGAACGGGTTGAATGGCTTCTATGGTATCTTTTCGATCTCTGGAACTATGCAAAGCTTCTTGGCGGTCTTAAAATAGGTTCAAGCCAAAATTTTCAGTATTTTGGCATAAAAATGGCGGAAAAATGCTTGTTTTACAGTCGGGGGGCTTATACAGGGTTAATGCACAGAAAGAGGTAGGAAATGAATGCATTTCCTATGTTTATTAGGCATATTAGGTTACATTTACTCTACAATGAATGATTATCACATCGGGCGGGAATGGTGGTCTTCGGGCTCAAAGGATCAAAAAAACAAGCAGTTATCGTGTGCAATTTGGGTGGTAAGTTGTTTTGGAGTGATTGAACGCAATCCAATGAAAAGGGAGCACATGGAGGAGAGAGGAAATGGGAATACCACCCATTTCATGTAGAAATGAAATGGTGGTGATCGCGCTAGTTTATTTTCGATATGACATTTCCACCATTGGATTGCGAGGTAAGACTGCGAACGATCAAGATCTCTTATGAAAGCTGCGTCGGGATTGGGGAGCGGGGCCAGGATTGATCAATGTAGCGAGGCCGGTTTTAACTTTATAAATAAAATCTAATTAAATTTAAAACTTTGGTATATGATGGTGGGGAGCATAACGTCGGGCATAATGTTTATATAAGTTTTAAACATTTACCAATGTTTTAACTAATATACCAGGCGTGGGTTTATTTATATTATATGGTATAATAAACTATTTGACAATTGTTTAAATACCATAGGGGGTGGAGTATTTATAGATAGATATGTTAAACTAATGGGATGGGGGCCGGATTTATATTTCACGCATGGGATATTATATCATTGTTTAAAACATAAAATAAAGGGTTTGTGGGTTATTTAAAATAAAATGGATTTAATACTATTCGAGAGGGAATAATTTTAGGGATTTAATAACTAAATTAAAAATTAATATGAAGGTAAAGGGATAATGTATGAATAAAAACACATTGTTTAACTCTAAGTAAAGTGTAAATAACATAGTTTGTCTTTGTTGTATTACTTCACACTTTAACTTAGGATAAATGTATTTTTGAGGGTTTATGAATGATTTTTGAAAATGAATGAAATTAGTTATTTAGGATTTCACTTTTACTAAGTAAACATAATTTTTTTACTTAGGAAAAAAGGGATTATGATTATGAATGAAGGATAAATGCTAATGAATGTAGGTTTTGTGTAGGAATTCAATATTTTTAACCATTCATTCATTGAGCCTCGGGTCTGGTCCAAACAAAAGTCAAAGAAATGCTCTGAGCCTTTTTAACTGATAGTTTAAAATACTGAATAATGGTAGGTGAGGGGAAATTAGTGATTTTTGTCCGATGATACTTTATTACATGCTTGCACAACTGCTTTCTACCTACCCATCTTCATTTCTAACATTTTTTACTTCATTTTCATGGGTGCATTTAAGCTTTCAACCCTAAATCCATTTTCTTTCAAAGCATAAAAACTATCTAAGTCTAATCTTATTTCATCTGAGGGCTCAAATTAAACTGTTGAGCTCCTCATTTTTTCTCTATCTTAACTATTAATTTGTCAAGTTTATACTGTTTGACACATCTTTATTCTCTATCTAAAACATGAAATTCAAAGCATGAAAAGTTAAGATTAAATTGTTTAACTAATCATGGATTATGGAATTTATTGACAATTTTCACATAATCATTATTCTTGCAATAAAGTAAATGGTAGTGGCATTTTGACTTGCTCACTTTCAGGTCTTATTTTCATCTCTTTTTCTTTTGGGGTCTATATTTTCTAAGTCCTTTGATCATTCTTTTAGGACTTTTTACCCTCTTTTATTTTTTATTATTTTTCATTTTTTCAAAATATGGGAAAACAACTTGCAGAAATCAAGGTATGTACATATTTACAAGATTATCGTAGTCAATTCAAAAATTATGAATCCTACTATTATAGGACCCTAACAGAAGCAAATATGATTGAGAAAAGATCTAGGTTGAAATCAGAAAAAAGAGTTACATACAAAGATGAAACAATGGCCTCAACCTTGTCATCTGATGCCAAAATTGATAACTTAGTGAGAGTAATGGAAAGAATGATGGAAAGGATAAACTTAACTGAAAGAGTACCTCCTAGGGAGAACCAAGCAAATCCCCAAAACAGAAATAGGAATCCAAATTTCAAAAGAGACCCTATTCAAAATAGACAAAGAGACAATGACCAACAAATTAGGCCTCCTTTACAAGATAACTATTTAGATGAAGAAGAAAAGGAGACCAAAAGGTAGTTAGAAAAACATGCAAATCTGATAGGATCTGATAGTGAGGGTGATGTTTTTCTCACTGAAGAAGAATAGGGATTCTTTTCCTCATACAAAACTGAAAAAAAACATGAGGGGTTCTGAAGATTACCAATTGAGATTTGAAAATGCCATAATGGAAGTCCATAGGCAATATAATCTTAGGAGCAAAAAGAACCAAGAGAATTCCAAGAGTAATAACATAGACATTGCTGTTAGGAAAACCTCAAAAAATCTTCCTAAAAATATAGCAAACAGTACCAACACTATGGCTAAGAAATCTGATCTGAATAAAGATAAAACCAGCCAGCAAACTGTTGACCCAAGCTGCCCTAGTACTTCTGCTAGTGGCCCTGGAAAATCTATACAAAATGACAGTCCCAATAAAACACATCAAATAAAAATTGTTGAAAATACTATGTGTGACAAAACTGATGTAAATATGTCAAAAACACTAGCACCTTTCAACCTTGAGGGAGAAGTTGCCAAGATTAAAATTAGTATACCCCTTGCTGAACTAGTAACCCAAGATGTATATAAAAATCAGGTCTTGAAAGCTTTGAATATTGGAAATGATATTGATACCTTAAACTTGACTGATGATAAAACAAAAATATTGTTTGGTCCTGAAGTAGAAGGAAAATACCAAGGAGCTATCCCTCCATTCTATGTCAGCTTGAACATACATGATAAAATCTTGCACAATGCCATACTAGACTCTGGTGCCTCCCACAACCTCATGCCAAAAGTGGTGATGGAAATATTAGACCTAGAAATTACTAAACCTTACAAAGACGTATATTCTTTTGATTCAAGTAGAGTCAAGTGTTTGGGTCTAATTAAGGATCTATGTGTCAATCTGGAACAAATTCCTGCTAAGAGTCTAGTTATGGACATAGTAGTTGCTGACATCCCCCCAAAGTATGTCATGCTTCTATCCAAATCATGGGGAGCCAAACTTCAAGGGAGCCTTCAAATGGACATGTCTTATGCAACCATGCCAGTCTTTAACCAAACAAGAAGATTATATCGGGAATCTCATATGAAATAAATGGTAAGCATCCTAGGTAGGCCGAACAGCACTTCTGTTTATTCCATTCATTCATATCTTGATTCATTTATCTTGTTCAAAGAAGATGAAATCAGAAAACAATAAAATGAAAATGAAAAAGAGTTGAGCGCACTAGAACAGTCAAATATGTCCTCAAATGAAAAAACATGACAGCTCAAACTTTAGCAACCTTGAACAACAACATGATAGTGAATATGAGACATAAACACTTTGGAACATGACCTTTGATGGCTCTTGTGGAAAAAATGGTTATGGAGCTAGTGTATGGATATATAATACAAATAAAGGAAATTCCTACAAACTTGATTTCCAATGCACTAATAACATTGCAGAATATGAAGCTCTCCTCCTTGGTTTACATTTTCTTAAAAACATAGGAGCCAAGAAAATATCAGTCCAAGGAGATTCACATCTGATCATTAGGCAAATAAAAGGGGAGTCTTCATCCAAAAACCCAAGATTAAGAGAATATATGAATGCTTCCCTAGAGCTCCTAAAAACCTTTGAGAAATATGAACTCACTTTCATCCCTAGAGCTCAAAATAACCTTGCAAATGAACTTTCCTTTGATGCCAACAATTGTCAAATACCCCTGGTAAATGAACAACTCGTTGTCTAAGTAAAAAATCGGCCTACAGTACCTGAAAATGAAAACTATTGGCAAGTGTTTGAGGGTGATAAACACATTCAATATTTTCTGCAATCTGAAAATGATTTTGCTGTACCAACCCTTAGCTCAAGCCATGAAGAAGATTGTTTTGCTGAAAAACAAGCCTGCAAAACAGAGTTGTCCTCTACTGCTGATATAAACCAATTTGAACATCTTTATAAGGCAGAATTACTTGACAATATAGACCAAAATGACCTTGAGGTTTTACAATGTAAATATGATACAATACCAAGGGGCCTTACACCATTAGAGGAGCTTTTTTATTTCAATGATGTGGCTAAAAAACCAAAGATGGAGGCTACAGAAACTAATGTAGAAGAATATAACATAAGCAGCATGAAGGAACCCAAAATGATCAAGCTATCTAAAACCCTTCCTCCTCACATAAAACAAGAATATATTGAGCTTTTCAAAGAGTTTGGAGATGTGTTTGCATGGGGGTACAAAGATCTGATATCATATGATACCAGCATTATTCAACATAAAATTTCTCTTAAGGAAAATCAGAAACCTTTAAAACAAAAACTAACAAGGATAAACCTTGTTTTATTACCTTTAATTGAGAAAGAGATCAAAAAGATGTATCATGTTGGGATCATAGTTCCCCTTAAATACTCAGAGTGGGTTTCCAACCTTGTGTCTGTTAGGAAGAAGACCAGGGAGATTAAGCTTTGCATTGACTTTAGAAATATGAACAAGGCCTCCCTAAAAGATAATTATCCCTTGCCTAAAATGGATCACATACTTCAAAATGTGGTTGGATCTAAAAGAATATCACTGTTGGATGGTTTTTCAGGCTACAACCAAGTGCTATTACTCCCAAGTGATCAGCACAAAATTGCCTTCACCACACCTTGGGGTACATTCATGTATGTTAAAATGCCATTTGGTTTGATGAATGCAGGGGCCACATTCCAAAGGGCCATGGACATAGCTTTCTCAAAAGACATAGGCTACTTTATAATCATTTACCTTGATGACATCACTGTTTACTCTAAAACTGATAAAGAGCACTTAATCCATTTGAGAAATTTTTTTGAAAAATGTAGGAAATATGGTCTATTTTTAAATCCCAACAAAATTCGTTTTGGTCTCCAAGAAGAAAAGCTCCTAGGCCACATAATTTCTGAAGAAGGAATCAAAGTAGACCCCAAAATGATTGAAGGTATATTGAAAATCAGTCATCCTAGGAATCTCAAAGAGTTGCAATCTTTCATTGGGAAGATCAACTTTTTGAGAAGATTCATCCCCAACCTTGATGAACTTTTGAGAAATATCACAAACATGCTCAAAAAGGAGACAAGATTTAAATGGACTCTGAAGGCTAAACAGTCATTTGAACTAGTGAAACAAGCTCTCACTCAAACACCAGTTCTCATCAGTCCTAATTTCACCAAGGATTTCTACATTTTTTCATTCGCATATGAACACACCATTACTGCAATGTTGTTGCAAAAGAATAACATGGGCCAAGAACAACCAATAGCCTTTTTCAGTAAAGCATTAAGAGATGTTCCACTCAAGTATAACATCATGGAGAAACAAGCCTTAGCCTTGATAAAAGCATTGAAAGATTCCCGAGTCTACATTTTGCACTCTCATATTATCGCTTTTGTCCCACATACAGTTGTCAAGGATATTCTAAATCAAGACCCTAATGGTAAAAGGGGAAAATGGATTGCTATTATCTTAGAGTATGATTTAGAAATCAAACCCACCAAGCTGGTTAAAGGACAAGGATTTGCAAAACTTATGGCTGAATCAAATTTCCAAGCATTAGATATGAATATGGTTGATGTTTTAGAAGAATAGGAAGAATTCACTGCTCCATACATTAAAGAAATATTTCTGAATTCATCTTGGTATGCTGATATAATATACATGCTTCTTTATCTCAATACCCCTCCTTCTTTATCAAAGACAAAAGCTAGATTTTTGAAACAAAAATCTTTAAAATTCTGCATTTTAGATGGAATGTTATATTGGAAAAATTTTGTTGGCATATTTCTTAAATGTTTGCTTGAGAATGATGCAGGAAAAATCATGCATGAGCTGCATGAGGGAGAGTGTGGAGGTCACCTTTACTGGAATGCCACAAAAAACAAGATTCTTAGAGCTGGCTATTATTGGCCCACCCTTTTCCCTGATACTCAAAAACTAGTCATGACTTGCCATAAGTGTCAAATTTTTGATGGTAAGAGAAAACTCCTACCTTTACCTTTGCATCCCATTAGTGTTGAGGCTCCCTTTCAACAATGGGGTTCGGACTTTATTGGAGAAATTTACCCCACCTCTTCTGCCCAGCATAAGTGGATCCTTATCGCCACTGATTATTTCATCAAGTGGATAGAGGCCATTACTTCTAGGAATGCTAATGACTCAATCATTATCAAGTTCCTTGAGACCAACATATTATCCTGATTTGGTTGTCCTAGAAATATCATTACAGATAATTTTGATGCCTTTAAATCCAAAAGGATGGTTGACTTCTATTATAAATATCATATCACATTGGGGCATTCCACAGCTTACTACCCCCAAGGTAATGGGCTAGTTGAATCCTCCAACAAAAGTTTGATAAACATTATCAAAACACTGATGGAACATAACCAAAAATCATGGCATAATAAGTTATTTTATGTATTATGGGCTGATAGAATAACCACCAAGAAGTCAATCAATATGTCTCCCTATCAATTGGTATATGGCATGGATGCAGTCTTCCCAACATCCTTGGGAGTTCCAGTCATGAAACTCCTTCAAGAAGTGCAATCAGAAGAAAATGGCATGCAGAGAAGGGTGAACCAGACCAGTCATTTACAGTAGTCAAGGGAGGAGGTTTACAAAAGAACACAAACAGTACAAGAAAACATCAAAAATATCTTTGACAGAAGAACTAAAGAAAATAATTTCCAAGTTGGAGACACAGTTTTAAAATGGGATTCTAGGAGGGAAGACAAAGGTAAACATGGTAAATTTGAGAATTTGTGGAAAGGGCCTTATACCATTCATTCAATTAGGGGTCATAATGCTTTCTTTTTACAAGGGCTAGATGGAGAAGAGTTATTTGGAGGTCCTGTCAATGGCAGGATGCTCAAACATTATTTTTGTCAAGAGTCATAGCTTCAAAGTTTTCATTCATTATATAAGAGATTATAAAAACAAAAAATTCAGAAAACAAAAAAAGGAAAAGAGGGCATATTTGAAAAGAGGTACAGCCCCATACCCAAAAAATAGTACTGCTGAAAGTGTGCAAGCCTAAATTCCACTACTTGTTTAAAAATAAAATATTATTCAGTCATCTAGCCTAATCATGGCTGAATATGTTTTAGATTTATGTTGATAAGTTAGTGCACAAATTATTGTCAAGATTTCTCAAACTTGACTTATCAAAAAGGATATATTAGGAAGTGAAAGATACTGGTTCCACATGCTCAAAACAGAACCAAAGAGAAAGATAAGGATGCATAGCAAATGATAGGTTACAACCCTTATTTTTCTAGTTACTATTTCTGCAAAATAACGTTTGTGTGAAGCTTGTTCCAATGTCAAAAACCATGGTAAGTCAGATTGCCTAATCCTGATTTGAATCATGCTTTCAATTTTATGTCTATAGTTTAGAGAATCAAGACTGCCAAATATCTTAATCTTGGCAATCAAATAGTCTAGGTAGAGAATAAAAGATTTCACTAGCTTAATATGAACTCTTGGATGCAATAAGGATACAAGTAGATAGTTTATTTTTGTTTTCAAAATAAAAAGGTCAAGAGTTTTCCAATTCAAGTGTACTCAAGGAAGAAAAAATGTTAGACCAAGCAGGTTGGGTAGGTAGAAATGAAGTTGAAGAAATCATATGTTGTAGATTACTGAGATCACCACATCAAAGAAATATCAGCAAATGAAAAGAAGGAAAAATATGCCCAATAGAAGAGGCACTGGTCTTCATAAACTCAAAGATTTGATATCTGAAAGTTCTGGACACCTCCCAAAAAGGAGTTGCCCTCCCTAAGTGGAGCCACTGTTAGTCATCAGTAATTTTTGTTGGTTTTGAAGATGACTAAGTAATGGTCCTATATTTCTAAACACAAAATTTATGAAATATTATGAGTTTTAGAAATCTCACTGCCTTCATTATCCTAAGCTAAACTATTTCACTATTTTTTCCCTCTCTGCCCTCTAAGTTTCTCCTCACTGATCCAAAAAAACTTCATTTTTTAGCCTATTACCTCATTGTCACTACCCTATCCACACTCTTATCCACTCCTTTTTTCCCTCTAAAAAACCCATTTTTCCCTTTCCTAAACCCTCATGGAGCACACCTCTATTCCTCATTCTCCTTTATTTGTATTAAACAATGTAAAAGTTCCCTTTTATGTTGTTTAAAACCCAAACTTAACCCTATCGAGTCTTTTCCTTTTATATAAAACTCTGTTTTTTATATTAAAAAACCTGCTCTTAATGAAATACAGGCCTAAGCCCCCTTTCCTTCTAGCCCCAGCCCCCTTGCACTCATAAAACCCTGATCTCTGCCTATCTATAAGCCCTTCCCCTATACAAATAACGCCTCCACCTTTCATTTCATAAAACCCCGTAAACCTTACAAAAGGGCTCCTTAACCCTTTAAATTATTAAAATATGGGCCCTGCCTCTCACTATGCCCACCACCCTACCAAACCTTATAAATTAACATATATTTCATTAAATTATTAAGGCACCGGGCCCCATATTCCACTTAACCTTGCCATCCAACGAAACCTCGCCACCTGTCTTTCACTTCCACTAGCCCGATCACATGTCCACCACCTCCCGAACACGTGATAGCCGTCGATCTCCCATCTCGAGATCTAATGGTCCCCGGTGCATTTCACATATATAATTGCGCCAAGGTTAACCTTTTCTGACCCGCGCAAAATAAGTGGTTTTTCCCCGTCACATGTCGTGTCCTAAGGTATATTGCGTGCCTCCCACCAAAAACAACTTACCGCCCATTCTCCGTGCGATAAACCGCTTCTGGTTTTCAAAACCACTTGTCCTCCGCGCCAAAATTCAAACCTTTCCCGCCTCCATTCAAATTTCTCCTGGTTCCGCCTTCGGAACCTTGCCCCTTGAACCATTTCTTCCTCTGCAAAACCCTCTGACAGCCCAAAACTGTAGAAATTTCAGTCATACGCCCTCCCCACAGGTTTTAACCAACAAACGTTGTTTTGTGCAGGTTTTAATGGCAGAGATGTATGAAATACATTCCACAGGGCCAAATTCGGTTACAGAGAAGGCTTGGATGACGATCCAGGGGCTTAAAAACAAATCAATGATGGCTAGAGGGCTTGTACTAATGTTTTCCATCAATGAAACATGATCATCGATGGATAAAACCCTTCTGCCACGAAGAAGAGCCTCCCCTGCACACAGAAGACAAACACAGTCAAACGAAACAGCGAAGAGAAGAAGATGAAATATTAAGGGGCTAATCACCAATTGAGAGAAAAAACAGAATATTAGCCAGTCAAAACAGAGATTAAAGGATAAAGGTAAACATTGAAAAGATTAAATGATAAAGACAGAAGATCGGGAAAGTTAATCATGAAGGATTAATAAACAGGTAGAGATCAAACAGATTAAAGAAAAACATAAATATAAACAGACAGTCAGAGTATAAAGACAGAGTTTAAAGATAAAGCAGAAGCAGGGTAAGCCCAGAAATGCATTCGAATGACTAAGCTTATGGCAGTTACTTCTTTCAAAGATATTTCTGCCACCTATTGCTTTGTTTCCTTCAATAAAGCATTAAAACAGTTATTGAACCAAGTCAGAGATATTTTCTATCTGCCAAGCAGTTATTGTAAAGTTATGAATAGGCCTTAAAGTCAAACAATTCACCTCTAAACCCTCAGAAGTTAAGTTAGGAGTTATTATTTAAGAGAAATATCTGCAAACATTCCTGTGAGCCGTGCATGGTCTTCAAGGCAGGGAATTCATTTACTCTGTAATAAATGACACCCTAACCCTAAAACTTAGCTTCACCTCCTCATTTGCAGATAAATACTACATTTGAGCTCATTATCTTGTTGGAATTTGATGACTCTTTGAAGTAATACATAGTCTGTTAGAGGTTGAAAAGAAATTAGTGTCTAGGAGCTTGTGAATGCCCTGGTTTGTTTATTGATAAAGGAGGCTAGCTTGCAGGATCCCTGAGCTTGGTTAAATGGTGAAGTGCTTCTACTCTGTTATTGTTATTTCCTATTTCATTATGTTTCCATCTTTCTATGTTGCAGTAGAGCAAAGGATTTAGACTAAGAAATGTTTCTAAAGGCACCTTAGTTCTATTTGTTCTTCATTGTCTTAATGTTTTCCTCTGCTAGGACATTTTAGAGAATTCTTAATTGCTCTCTAAAACCCCTAAGCTTGTCTATTTCATAAATAGTTTAATACGGTAGGTATCAAGCATTATTTATGGCTAGCCCTGCTTACTTGATGTCACTAAAACATTATTTCTGAAGTCTCTCTCTAAAGTACCATTAGTTAAGTCTGCCAAAGAGATTTTGTTTCGATCATACCCTTTTTACTTGCTTAAATAATTGTTTTAGAGATCTTCATAGCTATAATCAAGGATGTTTAGGCATTCCCTCTTCTCTGATTATAGTTATATGTGTGTCTTGAATGTTTTCTATCCTTGAAGATGAAATCACTAGAAGTTAAATGAGTTTCTCGCCTTCTATATTTCATTGGAATGTTTGTCTTGAATAATTATCAGCTTTAGTTGAATCAAAAGAATTTATGGTTTGCCCTGTCTATTGATTTCCTCTTTATGCTTATGATATTTAAGTCTCTTTTGTTAGAGGTACATGATAAAGGATTCTTAATTTCCCTTTGTCCTATTTCTATTCTCACAATTTATGTCCATCTCATTGCCCTTAAAACCTTGAAGATCCATTGACCAACTTAGATTTTCCTTGTGATGCTCCTCGATCTATTGATGAACCTATCATGACTTTTATAGTCTCCATTACCCAATGACTGTGAATATTTCATCATTTTATCTATTTTGCTTGATTATCTTGCCCAACCAAAACAAACAACAAACCTTGTACTTAATAACTAGCCTAAAATCAACCATTTAAAGCAAATAAGCTCATATCCTTTGCAAACAAATAGAGAGAGCCCTCTCTAAGTCCAAGAAGGCTAGGTCCTAGGAATCCAAAGATTGGTCTGATGTTACCCTGTCCATTTGGTCTACCAATTTGCTAAATCATGGAATCAGAACAGTGTCAAAGAAACTACTTATTCTGCATGGGAGATAGAAGAACTATAGAGTCAAAAACCAGAGCGTCAAAGGACGATAGTGAAGTCTTCATAGTCGTTAGCAAGATCTTACCAGCAAAGCTCATACCATCAATAAAAATTGTTTACCAGAAGATATTAAAGATGACAAAGGTGCTTGTCTCCGTTGTGGAACCATAATTTGATCCAAGAATTTAGAAACTCGAACCAGTCACAAGGAAGTATGACAACGTCGGACTGTTCGACACATATTTTACAGACTCCTTCCAATTCTCGACACTCAAGAGGCAGGTATACACATACAATTAAATCAAGGAGGATGGAAGTGAAGTAGTACGAGTTTAGAATTATTTTCGAGGCATCCAAAGGTCGAAAATATGACACATGTGGAGCTTACCATTCTTTGGAACACGGGGGATGGCGATGCAATGTACTAATCTTTTGCTCAGCATAATTCATGGAGGCTCGCTATGGCTGGGAGAATAAATAAAAATCCATGTGGGAGACATTCATATGCTTACAGGTCTCTTAGAAACGGGTAGTGATGTGACGATGGCCTTCCAAAACACGTCAAAAATATCAAAGAAGGTTGGGGACAAGAATTATTATGAGAAGTATGCTACCAAGAGGGGGGGAAGGGAGCCAAAATAGAGCCAATCAACTATCCCAACGTCAATTTTCTTGTTATCTAATCACAGGAAAAATCATGTGGCACTACACAAAAGGGGAATGCACTAGGGACATAATATTGGTTGTGGAGTATTGTGTGGAGGGAATACAGCTTAACTCGTGTACATACCTCCTCCAAGAACTATTCGAGGCTTGCGAAGATGATTTCAGGCGAGCTACAGGGTTTATTTATGGTTATATGATTATGGCACTATCTATGTGGGAAAATTGTCTGCTAGAAGGCCGAAAGCTCAGGGATATCACTGAGGAACAGTCGTTGGCACTGAGGTACATGCTATGGATATTTTCAGGGGACCCTAGAAGCAAATAAGTTAATGGATATTCCTTCGTGGGCTACTATAGGAAGATGCTCGATGTCATTAGCACAAAGGAGAGAATACCAAGGGTCCTACTAGACAAGTATTTCGAGTAGGTATGGTTTGGTATTTCCCATGGCAACACTTGGTTGATGCCCAACTATGTAAATGTGACGAAATTCCACAAGAGGCCACAAAGGTTCAGAATAACTGCAGAGGCATTTCATACGCAGGTCATGTCTTCACTAGGGGTTACTGAAGAAGTTCGTGAGAATCTACATGTTTACTCTTTTCAGTGGATGGTACCACAGCCACTCTCGAGAGAAACACAGACTAACGCAATGCAACGAATCACAGAAATCCAATTACAGATAGTCCTTCATAGATTGGAGATGCGGATTCAAAAATTCAACCAAATCATGGTAAGCATCGAAGTCGCTACCACGCAGTTTCCTTCATTCATTGATTTTCAATCACTGCACCAATTTCCATCCACTGTAACAACCCCTTTTCTCACAGACATTCCCTCACAAGTATCCATTCACAATCACATCCCACCTTTCCTACTTTCCGCAAGAAAAAAGAGACTAAAACCCCCAAAAGGAAAAAGAGTCAAAATATTGAATCCTACAACTCAACTAGTAGACTTAATTGAGGATCAAGCCATTGTTCCAATTGGCATCCTAGTAGAAGAGGAGCTAGAGAAAATCACATAGACACCCTCGTCCCTACCGCAAGAAACCCCAATGTCGACTCTAGTTTCGTCACCCAGCTCACATGATCCATCACCACAAACGGCCTCCACCTCTGCAACTATTTCCAATATGATCTTGGAAAGCACCTTTGGTAAGTCTAATACCAATGTGGAAGTTAACTCAGGAGCCCCACAAGTGAATGTAGTTACCGAGCCAACGATAGATCCAGGTTCCTTTTTAAACCTACTTATCCAAGTTGACCTTCCAACGGTCAAAAACACTATAAAAGAGACCACGCTCACTCCATTTCAATAGTCGTTGATAGCACTTCAGCCATTCATTTCCATCTCTCCATCACCCAAGCCCGAAAATCAGAATCCACAAACAGTAGGGCCATCGCACCAGCCGATTTCACCTCAGGAGCAATTAAAGAAATTTGTTGCTAGTGGGAAACCTCTGCATACAAGGAATCCAAGCCCCGAACAAGTGAGCCATGCAAATTTCCAGGAATGGTCGATGACACAGTTATTTTCTTTCATTCAAGAAGAAGCACACCAAGCAGAGTTACTACACAATGAGTTGGCAGATAATCATGAAAAACAGTAGCAACATATATTGGAGCTCACTGAAGAGCGCAACCATATACAGCAAGAGAGAAATTACCTATGACACAACTCGACCAGGTCACAGAAAAATTTCAGGACTAATGGCCCACAGTGGCGGATGTATTGATGTCTGCACCAGAAGATATACAGGCATGTACACTCGTTGAGTGTTGCAAGCACATATAAACAGCATGCAGAGACCTACAAAACACAAACAAGGAGCTAAGAAATACTTTTCTAGATAGCTGTCGGACCCGGCCACAGTATACGTGGCCTAGATTGAGCAGAATATGATAGAGATGACCCAACTAAAGGAAGCAGTTGGCATGACGGTAGAAGAAGCTCACACGCTACTCGAGCAAGTTCATGAATGATCATGTTGTTTGGCCATGAAGACTCAACCTGTTTATTAGCTAACACAACAGCTACAACGAGTACTCACAAGCATCAAGGAAAGTGTAGATGTGATAGCTCGCAAAAAGCTATACGATGAAGTTGAAGCACCAAAGACCCAAATCCAAACAATCGAGGAAGAGTCTGCAAAGACTAAACAGCTACTACGAGATCTCTGACCACCGGTGAAGCATCAGGCATAATCAATGCAACAGTTATTTCATGAGTTGGCCTCGCAGTGGAATGCAGTTTTCTGCAACCTACCAAAATCAGCAAACGCATCCCACACCGACAAAATAGTGAACACTTCAGGGACAATTATGCAAACCTGGAAGAATGCAATAGTAGATTTCCGCAACTTCAAGAATTCTGCCATCAAGAAAGTACCGGAATTGGGGCCTTCGTTTGCAAAGGAAGGTCAGGAACAGAGACAGCAGGAAGAGGTGGCAGCGAAAATCCAAGTAGAATAAGTAGGAGGGGCATTGGAGGAGGCTATGCTACCAGGAAAATATTGACTCGGGACAAGTCAATGGACTCTGGTTGGGGCCTGTTGGGGCCTTCATTTTCGAGAAAAGTTTGAAACATTTTTGAAATATCTAGAAGGTAGGTGGGTCGTGGATGAGAAATTGTGGAGGTGGCAGAAGCAACCGGCAGTAAGCAGGAGCAGACTCCGAGTGGCGAAGGAGAAGCAGGACAGGGCCAAGACAGCCAAACGAAGAGATAACGAAGATTGATAGTTTGATTAGACAGAAGAAAGATAAGCAAGGAAACAGGGGGAAAGAGAAGTCAGTCGCGAGGCCAAGAAAAGGGTTGGCGATGAGACAGTCAGCTCTGTGTTTCGCGTTCTAATGTATTATTTTTATCATCTATAACGGGGCTCTAAAGACTGATCTCTACAGATATGCCTGACTTTGATGTAGTGAATTGTTGTGGATATAATATAAGGTGATGTTGTTGCTCAGTTTGTGTGTTTGTGTGTTTGTGTGTATGCTTTTGTTTGTAATAAACTGAAAGGATAATAAAACTTTTTATGGTGTAGAGTTATGTATCTCTTGATTTGTTCATCTAAATGGCATGGTTACGATCTGAATAGCACTTATATAGTTGTGATATGTTGGTAGTAGAAAATAGTTGGTAATGAGGTTCCTGACATTCCATTTATAACTCTTTTCACTCAGTAAGGTCACAACACACCTCAGGTGAGATGCCTTACTCAACCTTAAGTACTATGAAATTGTCGGCGTTGTCCTACACTACAACGAAGCCTTGTTGGCCCTTGTGCCTGAACTTGGGTCTTACCCAAAAGTTATCTTTTCTACCAACAGAGGTCTTCTATCTTATCTCCTAGAACTTACCTCCCTCTAATGTGGATCTAAGCCCTAGAATGGTAAATCCCAAACCACCGCATTTACCCTATAAATTCACTACCTCCCATAGAGTCTGGGTTGGCTTTTGGAGACTCTTAGTTATGTCCGCATGCTACCCATTTGTGTCTAGAGGTCTATAATCCATACATGTACTTAAACAATTGTTGAAGGCTTGATTTTGAGGCAAAGGAAGGACAAGATAGTTGGGAGAGATCTACAAGGTCAAGAACTTGAAGGCCTCCTACTTTTATTATTACAAAAATGGCTCGTTTTCCTATACATTATGTATCATTTATGCATATGTAGATAAATGAATCCTTGTGTTATTGTTTAAAGATATTTGTATATGTTATTTGCATGTTTTGGTTCTCTTTCTTATTTAGATGTTTTGCAAGTTCCACTTATAGCAATTGGAGATGGAGCTAAAGCTTGCACGCAGGGAGAAGAAGCAAGTTTACATCGGTTTCCAAGTAAATATTTCTTCAATATTACAAATTTATCTAAGGAAAACATAGCAGATTTGTCTCGATTGTTTCTACATGAAGCCACTGGGTCTAGGGAGATTTCTTATGTCCGCAAAAGGAATTTATCCATAAAATAACTTAGCAACTCCAATGGGGAACGATATGTTCTTTAGTGGTTTCCTTTGTCTATTCTTTTAGGACCTCTAAAAACAACTCTTTTTGACTTGTTCATACAGTTATTCGGCCTAGGAAAGCATAATTTCAAGCTTGGTTAGGGCTAGTTTTGTGTGTTTTAAGAAAATTCAGCCCAGTGCACTGTTTTTTTAGGAAGAGCGACCTAGCGCACTTGTCTCTCTCTGTAAGTATGATGAATCGCATTAGTTGCTATATATTGCCTACGATGACCCCTGTAAGTGAAAAAAAATTGCACTTCCTTGCCTTGCTTTGAATTTTGATTTGCTTGCATTGTTTTCCTGAGTCTCTAGTATGTCCAAGGTCTTCGTAAATCCAGCAGTTTGTTTGGAATTGATTTTTCATTTTGTTAATATTTTTCTTCATTTTTTATTGTTCTTGTCAATTAGGATTTCTAGTCATTTAGCTTGATTATTGATTTGTTGAAAGAATTCCATGTTACAGTTTTGATCTATGTGAATGTTTTTTATTTAGTAATCTAGTCTTTTTTCATATTTTATTGCATTGAAAATTGAAAAGGTAAAAGAAAATTTAAGTTCTTCATGCATTAGGGCTTTGAATATTTGCATTGGAATAGTGAACGTTGAAGATATTTTTTGGAAGTTTTTGTTTGTTGCAACATTGTTTGAAATTTATTCCCTTCTTTAGATAAATCTTCATCAAATTAAAAAGTGTTTGGTTTCTCACGTTAGTTGCATTCTAAGAGTTCAGGTGAATTCGTTTCAATCTTTGAAAATGAAACCTTAATCAAGATCAAAATTAAAATTTATCAATTAACCTAACGAGTATTTGAAACATGTTACACATTAGACAACACTACTACAGATTGTGCTTCCACGTACCTTTGGGTATATTTTGGAAGTCCCCACCAAGTTGAAACCCACCATAGGTAACCAAGTTAGTCGCCTTGTTAATTGTGATACACCGAACACAGCATTCGAGGAGATTGCATGCACGTACTTAACCATATATTGTAGTTAACCGTGACTTTGTAATCCTTATATGCCTAGGAACCCCACTTTATTTTTATGTGTTTTTGCTTTTCGAAATCAATTAATTAATTCACTTTTTACTCCTTAATAAATCTTAGGTTGAGTCTGATGGCAACAGTTTCGAAGTCTACCATTCATGGAAACCCTTCTTATGGAAATCCTGGTATTTTTCCCTCTTTTCTAAATATTGGTGCTCCTTATATGGCTATGTTGTCCCTTCCTGTATTTACCATAAGTTTACCAATTTGGTTGTTTTCAACCTCCTTGGTTCTGAATGTCCAAGCATCTTCACAACCAAGTCTTCCACTTAAATGACTTCAACCTCAAGTTCTTCGCCTATTGTTCCTTCTTCCCTTTCTTCGCCTATTGTTCCTTCTTCCCTTTCTTCTTCCTCATCTAGTTCTAGTAAGTCCAATGCTGGTAATCACTGTCCAATTAAAGAATACATTGTATATGGTTTGACTCGTTGAGTCCTTCCTTGAATTTTCTACTTTCCTTTGCTTCCCAAGCACCCCTTTATATTAGCAAACTCTTGAATTTTTTTCGACAAAATCATCATATTTAAAGATCAACTACTATTGAAAGAAACAAAAGGGAAAAAATTAATACTTTACATGTTTTGTAAAACTATTGATTTTGAATCCTAATTCGCTATAAGCATACTACCCTATGGAGTCACCACGTATTGACATTTACACCTCTATGATACTTAAATTTGCAAAGCATTGCAAATCCCATCCATTTGCTCTACAAAACTGATAAATAACATAAGTAGGTGGTGTCCCCTAGGAAGAAGATCAATTCAAGTTTTAATAATTACTATGATTATCCATTGCATTATACTCATATGTCATTAACTATGTTGTAAGTTCATTTCTTTAAATATATTGGTGGCATGAAAGTTGACCTGCAACCAGCCATGGATATTCCACTAAACAACATGTCACAACAGATCTAATAAAACTAGATTTAAAAATATCAAATACACACTATTAGGCTTTTGTTTTTCTTGATATTTCTGGATTTGTAGAATATGGTTAATTGCATATGCATGTAAATTAAAATTATGTAGAAAATAGAGAAAAACAAAATAAAACCTCACAAACTGTGATTGGCACAAGACATGACCTAGGAAACTCTTTCAGGAGAAAACCCACCTGGAAGGTGAGGTCACTCTGCTCTCTTTCTCTAAATAGAAAATGGCTACGAGAACAAAGAAGTGTGATTTGTGGTTTGTACGCTACTACAACACACAAATCCTATTTTTTTGCACATTTCCTATCCATATCAGTGATTTTTGTCTCATCTATGTAACAAATGCACTCAAAAAGAATGGAACCTATTTTCCTCCTAGTGGCTTAGTCATAACATAACTTGATAGCCTACTAGTGGTTACATTTGACTGTCTCAACTCTTAACTAGAGTTACAATATGGACTCTTCTAAAGTCTTTTTAATCATAATCATGTGGCTAGCCCCTTTTCCATGAATAATGAAGGCTGGCGTGGAATCCTCTCAAATTGTGGTGGTGAAAATAGGAAGGTCAACTTCTAAGAGACACAACTTTTGCATACGAACTCTGATTGATGTAATTCTTGCACCATTGGAAAGCTCTGTGTGTGTATAATATGAAGAAAAGGTTCGGCGCTAAAGGGTGACCTTTTACCCCCAAAAAACATCATTCGATACCTCAAAATGCTCCTAGAAGGTTTCAAACTCCAATTTGTCAAATTGGGTCCCACCAATAAAAATGGTCTTGCGAGATCATTCCTCCGCTTTTTCCACTTTGAAAGCATTGAGATGGATGACAAACAATATTATGATCCAACCCGGATAAAACATTGATGGAGAGACAAAGAGCATTGTACTCGCATGTCAATTTTTATATGGAGTTATGTTGACATTGTATTATCATATTCGTTTATGCATGTAAATATGGCCTCAAAGAACTAATGGTATAATATGTGAAATGGAACCAATGGTTGTGGTTATATATATATATATATATGGCTGGCCATGATATGCTTGGCAACATGAATATAACCATAGTTCAATATTTGGAAACAAATATTAACATACAACATAACAAGTGCCATGGTACATAATTGATGCAGTGGCATTTAAAAACTCCCGCTCAGATTCTAGGAGTCTTAATTTCAAGCATTTGAGGAATAGTTGAATGTCAATTTTTGTTGAAATAAATTAGAAATAATAATTAGATATTATATTTTGTTAAGGATTAGAGTCAATCAATAATTTAAAGAAATAGACTCACTTAGGTTATGGGTTGTTGACCTCGGATCTTTAGGAGATATGTAAAAGGAACTCCAAAAATCCATATTTGAGGTTTTTGGGGGGGATAAAAAAATCTAAAGTGGCTCTGTAAAGAACTGTAGACCAACTCTAATGTAAAGAACCTCTATGAATTCTATTCCAAGATTTGAACTGTATAATTAATTTCTAAATGGACTAATGGCTTTAAAAATGTACTTGATGTTCGATTTAGATTCACATTCTGCAGCATATTCAACAACCTACAAACTTGTTGGCAGTTCATTTCTATTTAACTTTTATTTATTTAATTTTGTAATGGCGTTGAATGACTAACTACGTGAACACATTGAAGGGTGAGAGTCGGAATATTTCAAATTCAATAAAAAGACACAAAGTGTATTTATGATCCACGCAATCTAGTGAAGTCGTGGATTCTTGGGTCATAGCACTATGACCCCTCATGCACCATTCCACAATTTAAACACAGCATATTTCAGGTAATACGTACCTTTTGGCATTATCCTTAATTGGAATCGATCTTGAAGTACACATGGTGTGTTGTCAATGTAAATCATGGAGGAAAAGTCACGTCTGGTATACACAGAACAAAGTTAAATTGTAAATTCCACTAAATCGTCACCTATGGCTAATCTTGTTCCCCATGAAGTGTTCTTGTGACCACAGTTTAGTTCATGTTCCACGTGTACTAAATCGTCACCTATGGCTAATCTTGTTCCCCATGAAGTGTTCTTGTGACCACAGTTTAGTTCATGTTCCACGTGTACACTTCCTTCCAATGGAACCGAGCATTTTGAAACCCTTATTTTCTGCGTTGGGGAGAAGGTTTCGAAATGATTTGTTTCAGTGTACAAGAGAGTGTAAATCTCATTACACCTTCAACAAGTGGTTAGAATACAGTTCCAGTTGCCTAAAGAAGAAAGATACATCTTTCCCCTGCACCAATAATGCATGCATTTATGGTCGATGTTATGGTTAAATAGTTGGTTTGATATGATGGGCTTGGCATTGATATAATGTTTGAATAAATTGAGCAACAACAATATGGGATATAGTTGTCACCCCACGCACATTTACCACATTAGTTTGATATGACAGTGCATTTTTTAAGTGAAGGTTGGGGACTTGATCAACGGCTGGGATTTCACTCTGGCCTTGACATGGCCACTACACCACTATGCATTAATGAGGAAGGCATCGACTTTGCAACTGGCTAGTCTTGAATTGTGGATGGTAACTTTTGGCTCTACTTAGCGTGCAAAGAAATATTCTCAGCTTCAGGAACTAATTGTTGTAAAAAAAAAATTTGAAGTTGAATTTGTGTCCTCAAACAAGGTTATTACTCATCTCAATTAACTTTGATTGCATACTCTATGGTTAAAATTGAATTTGGCTTAGTGATTATATGTTTTTAAATGTCTATAATCCCCTTTCTCTGGTTTGGTTGATTGAAATGAAGTTTAAATGACAATGGTGGTTGGGTTTCACATCTTTTTCCCCTGTAATCACGCTTTTCACAAGATTTCACCCCTACATTTGCATAGGTTTGCAATGACCTGAAAGCAAAGACTTGATCATTATGAGTCTTGTATCAGAGTGGTTCATATTTTAAGTTGCTTTACTCTAGAAGTTGCGAGGAAAAATAGGGGTTACAGTGCGTGCTGATGAAAAAATGTACTCATTAAATAAACTTGGTTTGAATTCTCTTAACTCTAAACTGTCTATTGGCATATTATTATTATTTTATAAGCTTAGCTGGTTGGAAGTTGTGGAAAATGGGTATGTCTTACTTCTCTGTTTTGAGGGTAAGTTGTTCATGAATAGAAAAACTTTGAAAGTGTACATTTAAACCTTTAAAGTGAGGTTGTTTTTGGGATCAAACCATTGAAGTGTTTATGATGACAGACTGAGTTCCAAACCCTTGAACTATTGAGTCCTATAGCTGCCTTTTGTGGTGGATTTGAGTTAACGTATTGTTGAGTTGTGACCCTTGTTTGAAACCACAAAAGCTTTATTGCTTGATTGTTAAGAGTTTTTAAACTATCGACATAACTCAAGAGAGGTCCAAAGAAAAACCACGTCTAATTTAAAATAAAATGATAAGACAAAGATATTGTTGCATTATACTACTAATAATGATTACTCCAAGACACTCAATAATGGCATACTGAAGTAAAAATTTACAATTTACTATACTAAACAAATGAATAAACATAAAGTCATTCAAGCTAATTAAATGAAATACATGTGGATTATTTGAACCAAAAATAAGGGTTAAAACGAAAATATATAAATTTGGGTGAAAGAAAAACCATAAATACATAAGGACTTACTTTTAACATGCATGAATTAACTATTGACTAGTATTAAAAAATGATAACAAAGACGTACCATGTAGCTTCGTATTTGGATGATCTGTTATAAAGATTAAAAACATGTTGTAAAGTTTCTTTATTGCTATTAATACTTACATTTTGCTTTCATCATCATTTCACTTTTCATGTAAATGCATCATTCCCTTGTCATCCCTTCAATGAAATCACTTTACTAATGAAGGTCGTAAATAAAAACGAAATGCAGAGATACTTTCAAATGTATGTATGGTTTTGGAAAAGGAATTGTGAGACAATCTAGTGAACATACTAGAGTCTTAAAGAGTGAATGGTTTCAAGCAATAGTTTTTCTTCATGTATTCTTATATCATATCCCTGTTTATGCTTGAATAATATGCATTCATCTTAGCCATATTTAAGACATTAAACAGAATTTGCAATTAGTTCATTGTTTTCTGTATGATATTCCTAATTGTTGTGATTTGGATTGTTTTTAGATGAGCCTTTCAATAGAAATAATGGAGTTAACAGAAGAGGAAGAGGTAAAAAGCCTAATATTACTTGGCAAGAAAGTCTAAAAAAAAGAATTATATTTTCTATGCATTTTGATGCAAATTTAGAAGAGTTTAACTAAATTCTTCAAACTAGTTAGATTAACCTTGGCTATCAAATTGCCTTGCCTCCACAACTCATGGTCAACTTTTAGGATGGTCACCACTATCACCTCAATAACATGTCATCTACACTAAGTAAGCTCTCCTTCGACTCAAGTGGGGAATCCTTAGTTGGAATACTAATACCAACCAATGAGGCACGAGATGATGTTTAGAGTAGCCTTAGCAAAATGAATTTTTGGGGATTTTATGGTTCTGAAATAAGTGTTGGAATGTAGAGGCCAGTGCCAAATCCAACAAGAGCAATGAGGTTAACATGAATCAAATGGATTGTCAGGTTAAGAAGAAACCATCTTAAGAATCGGCTTTTTTCTTTAGAGGATTGGGACTTAGAGATGAGAACTAAAAGGAAAAATAATCCTTCATCTGATTAAGATTATCAATAGATATCAAGGTCTGTGAAAAGGGAACATGAATGTAAAACCTTTACCAAAAAGATCCACTATGGTTAAATTTTGATTTGATGTGATATTATTTATTATCCTTGTAGATTTTTTTATTATGTTCCAAATATTTTGGATATTTGTTATATGAACTAAATTAGTTCATCACAATTGATTTTACAGCAAGTTCACTCTTGATCTTTGGCCACAAGATGTTTGACTTTTGGTTAAACAAACAATCATTGCTCTTATGCTTGAGTGGACCTATTGGTTAAGATGTGTTCCATCCTATAAGAGGTCACATGCTCAAAACCAAAGAGGTACATAGTATGCACAACTACCTTGACTACAACAGAGAAATTGTTGTGTGGAGGGGAATCGCTTGACCCACAAACAAGGTGTTCTCATACAGCAATTTGATGTTTGGCTTCGCAGTGACCTTATTATCATTATTGTTATATCAAAAGTATTACTAAAGATATATCAACTCGTTATTTAATAAGTTGAAATGATGATTTCCACACAATTTTGGAAAAAAGTATCATGCATATCCCTATCTAATAAAAATAATAATAATCTAATTTTAAGATCATGGCCTAACCAGACACCACATTAATGTAAGAGATCCCTTTGTTTGTGGGAAAAAAAACCCTCTCCACTGAATGATTTGACCAATTATACTGGGGAATTTGGACTTTACAACAAGGCAAAAGCAATGATATTATATTGAAACTTCAATATCAAAACTCTGTTTCCAGGCCCTGTACTTTGACTGTACTTTAATCTTCATGCATGCAACTTAGTTTACTATTTGTCGGTTTCTTATTTTTGCCCTTGTTTCAAAATTAAAATGCCCTGCTTCATTTTGTGCTTCCCGGTGTTTTCCCAAAAAGAAGTTGCAACATATAAGCACTCCTTGAACTATCTACATGCTCTAATGCTCAACGATATCCTTAGTTGGTATTTCGGAGAGAAAAGTTCTTACTTTTAATACCAGTTTAATAATGCAATTAAATTTCTAGCAATACATGCTGCTCAACCAAACTGCTGATGTCGTGGTAAAATTTTGATGGCTTTAATAGTCTTAGAAAAATAACATGCCACAAGATTACAATTGGGGTAGCCTCAGAATACATAATTAGCTAAATCTGGTACGATTTACAATATTGCAAGAGGACAGAGAAAGCCTGGAGGCTGAAGAACATAACATGAAGCATATGCATCATCTTGCTTATGTAGCATCTACCACAATTGCAGCAGAAAGTTATCATTTAGAGAGATGACACAAACTGATAGAGGCATACAACCTTACAACTCACAGCCAGCTTAATCTCTACCCTATGAAGACTTTTCAAGCTTATGAGCTTTGGACACAACCTCTACAACTCAAAGTATCTTCAATACATTTTACATGTGGCATAAAGGATAACAAGGCACTGCAGAATGCCTTCGGTATACAAAGTATCACTGAAAAACTTTGTACTCTGCAATTCCAAAGTCATCTTTATGAAATAGTATATTTAAAAGGATATGATAAGTTTATTTATAGTGCAAGCTGCTGTGACTTGTGATCAATCCCATTAAATATGAATGTCCCGGAAATAGGAATGAACTGCTTTGTAATAAGCTGCACAACAATAAGCCACATAATAATCAGCAATTGAGTCATGCAACTTAGAATTTAGACCTCATAAGGCAATCTTACAATATTTAGAAAATGGGAAAACAGTCTGAATGACCTTGATAACTTCCTGTGATGCGATACCACCAACAAAAGCTGCAACACAATGCAACTCTGAAGCTCCAAAACGGCACATTTCACTAATAAGGTCCTCTGATAAGTTAGCCCCAACACACCCCATGTCATTTAAGAGTCCAACACCAATAGTTTTTAATCGTGAAACATCCTCATCCAGCTCCCTGACATACTTCCAGAGTCTTAGCAAGAAAGTGAAACATCAAGCAGTGTAAAGTCGGTGACATTAGTCAGTGGCCAATATTTTACATTAGAACATTTATAACTATCATAATGTATGCAGAGTAGTATTCACTTTCACTATTGGCTATATTCTGGCAACTTCATTACAAATGGAAATCAAGACACAAGCAATTAGTTCAATTCTCTGGGTGAATAATAAAACTAAGCTTTAGTGAACAAACTATTATGCTCATTTCACCAACCTTCTGTGCTAACTAAATGTCCGATAGAAGTTTCAAAAGGAACAAGGAAAAACAAAAATTGTATTATAGGTCATGAATTTGAGAACATACTCATCAAAGACTCCAGGATATCTATTGTATGATGTTGCAAAATGATCCACAGCACGGAGAAGAACGTAAAAACTAAAAGCAGTACTGCAGACATGAGGCACAGAACATCATGTTAGGTTGTCAGAAAATCCAACACCAAATAAGGATTCTTATGGTACGCTGCCAAAATTATTAAAATGACCTACATGACAACTGCCCATATAAGATATCAAATTGCTCAAGCATAATGAAGACTTTCAGCTCTTAAGACAATTTTCTAACATGCAGATATATTTGTTCTAGAACTAATATTGATTTTATTTTTTTACTTTTTTTTTAATTTCTTTTGCTTCTTGATATACGTGTCTTATTATTAACAGAAGAGTATTTAGTAAACAGAAAATAAAGGCTGAAGGGTATATACAAGGGTGATTCATATACTGTTCCTTGGCACCAACTAACTAGCATTCTTGATAAGTAGATAACCTTCACCCAACAAATGCATACGTATTGTTACCTGCTCAGTTGTACTAAAAAGAATAAGGAGGACTCTATTGCCCTATGGATAAGGCACCAGTCAATTTTTTCAAGTTCAGAAGTCCAGCAGGGTAACTTTGCCCCTTTCTCTCTCTCTATTCTTCTATCTTCTCTCTTCTTTCTTCATGCATATTCTGTACACCCAAGGGGGAGTTGTATAAAATGTCACTAGCATGATGAACTTATATAAAAGGCTTAGACCCTTGAGACCTGGTTACTAAGAAAGTTGCTCCAGAGTGTTTTTTCACTTAATTAATTATTCGTCTTTCAGCAGTAAATAATAAATTGGGTTTTTTTACACAACCTCCAAAATTGGAGTGTGTCTTAGCAAATTGGCCTTGAGTGTGTTTTCTAAGTCTACGGTCAATATATATTACCATGCTAGGCATGGTCTTGAGACTCATGGAATTGGATGAGATCTTTATAGGATTTTTTAATAATTAAAGAATTCCTGCAGGACGGGATTTTTTTAATTAATCTTTATGTACCAAATAAAAAAGTGGCACTAGGAAGATTTGTATGGCATGCTAGTACTTGATTTTCATGCTCTAGAGTACCAACATTATCCTAGTACCCAATTTGGAGTGGAAAATATTAATTTTCGCTCATGAAAAAACGCTTTTACTCATAAAAGTGAGAAAAAGACAAAAAAATTAGAGTAATTAATAAATTGGGAACATGCAAGAAACATGTTTCCAGTCAACCAAGTCTCTTAAACACTTAAGTGGAGTAACTAAGCTCAAGGATCAGTTAAGTGATGGGTCAAAGACCCACATGGAGGCCAAGTTGGTCTCATTACTGGAAGTTGAACTAGCTGCCATCAAGGCTGAGTCTATGATCACGGATTTGGAGGCCGAGTTGCCTAATTTAGTGTGGCTGCATTTGAGTGTTGGTTATGCCAAGTTAATGTTGGAAATAGTGAGACGGGGGGTGAATCAGTGTTTCTTATCAATTCGTGTTTTCAATATTTCAAAGCATTAATTATCTTTAACATTCCATCAACATAAACAGTGAACAACACCATTCAACCATTCAACAAGACAATAGACACGGAGATTTTTAGGTGGAAAACCCCCTCCGTGTCAACAACCACCAAACATTTCTTAATATTTGTCTTTCAGAAATAATTACATCAAGTTTTCAACTCCAACTAAAGGAGGCTCCAACCTGTAGGATGCTCCAACACCCTATTTACCAACTGCAACTGGGAGGATGCTCCAACGCCCTAGATCTCGGGCTTCAACCTAACAGATGCTTCAACACCCTGTGTACCAGCTACAACTGTTGAGTATGTTGTCATTAATGTCGAAGCAAGAGTAGATGCAGCAGATACAAGTCAATGCAGAATGCAGATGTCACCACTGATGTCTAAGTTTGGAGGCCATTGATGTGATGGATTGACAGTATGATATATCTTAACCATGAAACCCTAGTTGGAGAAAAAACCCTAATTGATGGGATGAAACCCTAACCCTAGGTTTTGGATCCATTAGTGCAATTGATGATGGTGCAGTTCGATATGATGATGATATGGGGTCATGGATGTCATTGATAGATGATATAGCTTGACGAAACCCTAGCTTTAGGGTTTGGGCTCCTTGTACAATGAGTACTCCCCGAAGTCATTGAAGTTTTTGAAGTAGCAAATCATACACTGTGTTGGAAACCCTCAATAGCAGATTCTTCTCTTCATGCAGATTCCATTGATATGTGGAGCGCCACGTGGGCCTTCATGGGTTGTGAGATATGCTTAGTCAAAGTTGGTACATACTAATTGAGGCCAAGAACCCCAAAGGGCAATGAGGTGGCATCATAAGGTTGGATGAATGATGTGGCATCCTCTTGTTGGTTGGTTGGTGTGGCATTACATTATTAATGACTAGAAGAATTGAGGGTCCCAATATATTAAGGCAGCATATATGGCACAAGGACAAATTAAATAAGGTCAATATTTTAATAAAATATGGAGGTGGGTAAAATAAATTTGGTCCAATATAATATAATGATCCATTATAGATGTGCTTAATTCAATGAGGATAATATATTTTTTAATAATATCATGGGCAAAACATTGAAGACAATTATCAAATATTTAGGGATCAAAAATTAAATTTCTCTTTGAAAGTTCTATGTCGGCTGCTCCTCTATTCGTGTCGATTACATTTTTGAGAAGCCCATCAAAACTATATAAAGACGCCACTCGTGTGCATTAATGATGAAGAGAAAAGTGTGAAATGATCTGAGATTTCAAGCGGCCCTGTGGATGATAGAAGATCCAACAAACAGCTGTTCTCAAGTTTTTTTTTTGGGTTTTTTATTTTGGGTGATGGGATTCGCTTTTCTTTTGGCTCTAGGGTTTCAGTGCTTTTTTCTCATTTGCAGGTAAATCCAAGTTTTGAATCTCAAACTGAATTTCAGTGGCACTAAAGCTAGCCTCGTTAGGTTTCTGGGAGCTTGAAGTTGTGTTAATACCAAAGGATAATTTTCGCACTGTTTTTTCTCAGATCCAAAATTTGTTTCGGCAACACTCGAGATTCAAAGGTCAAATTTGTATGGTCTCTATCCTGGCCTACAGCCTCTCTAATTGATAACATTTTTTTTGCAGCCAGTTCCTAAGTATCTCAGTGTTAATTTCTCCTGCAGGCAGCTCTTAAAGCATCTTATGAACTGAGGTTTCATGCATTACATCAAACGCTGGAATAAAATGCACTTAACTATGGAATCTTCGCTGAAGTAATTTGTGGGTCACAACGGCACTTATTTAAGATCTGTGTTTTTCGCTAGACGTTCAGATTCCCTTTTCTGAGCACATATGCTGGTCTATCTCAGTGACAGAAGGCATAACTATGTGCACATTGAGCTCCAATGCTCAAACAAAATTTTGGTAAATGGTAATTGACTGATCTGTGGAAGAAGCAAGCATTTGGAGCCTAATTCCTGAAGTTATTCCAAGAATTTAAGGCTGGACAGTGATGCCCTGACCAGACACCCACTAGGGCACAAACGATGGGCTTATTTTGAATCCCCTTAAGGACATTTGGAAGGTAGATTTGTGAGAATGCTTAGCACATTTTTAAGGTTAAAGTCTTGGCATAATTCCGAGGGTAAGTCCGGAGAGTTGTTGCAAACAAATACACAGATCTGAACTTACAAATCTGAGGCATCTTCTGTGACTTGGCAATGCCTAAGCCTTCAACTATCCATTGGTATGAGTGAATTCTGTATAAACAGTTTAAGCTTATCCAAGACAAACAGTCCAGCACCAATCTGCATCCTTTCTCAACGCTACTGTCAAAGATTTGTTCTACAAAACTACATCATACTTAAAGATTGTGGTCCAGGTGTTAACAGTGAGCACTAAAGTTATTTTAGTCAGAATGAGTAATGATAGGACAGACAACCTTGTATAGAAATTACAATGAGATTCTGCTTAAAGGTGACTTAATTGTATAACATTGATTTTGACAAGACAGCATCAGTAAAATGATATAAGTCGTTGAAGCTGGTACACCTATGTTTGGTGTATTAATCACTATGAGATTGAAGGAATCTGATGGCATTCTTGATCAGAACTATTGTTTGAATTGTTCGAAAGTGTAACTAGGTTCGGTGTTAAATTTAGATATAGATGGAATGTTCTATACTTAATGCAATTTTGCTTCAATCTTCTTAGGCCCAATTCAATTTAGCAATCACAAAAACATGAAAGTAAAATGCTGATAGAACACAATAATAGATCAACAGAAGACAAGCCAATAATATAGATCAGATTTTACAATTATTCTTGTCCAGCAAAGATAGAGAATAGTGTGCGTTACGGCAGTCAACAGGAAGCATCAGCCAGCAAAGTATTTCTCAACATCAGATCAGCCAACCCTCCAAGTGTCACACACAACCCCTCAAAGACAGCTCCTCAAAAGTCAACACTGGTCAACAAAAAGTCAATGCAGAAGAGTGAATGCAGAAGAGTGAATGCAGAAAGTCAATGCTGCAGATTAGGGCTTTGGTCAATAGGCTCTTTTTTTCCTCGATCTTTGTGCCCTCAAATGCAGCCTCACAAGATCAGAATTTCTGCAAAGTTTGGAGGTCAAAACACCACGGGTTGACCATAGTCAACGCTGGTCAACACACCAGCAATCGACCCTTAAACAGTCCGCAAATTTTCCCAGCTGCAGCTCTGCACGTGAGAGAGAGAGAGAGAAGCCTCCAAAGGCTGATCGAACCAATCAAATCACAAGAGAGAATGTGCGATGAGTTGATAAGCAAATGATCTCCAAGTCTCTCCAATTTATATCAGTCAGTGAGGGTGTGTGACACATCTAATAGGCTTGTGAGCCTACATTACAAATCTGGCCGACCTTGCACATGTCTAGAAAATTAAATCAAAATATATGTTTTGCTCATCCAAACATGATGATCTTTAGAAGAATCTTGCACCTCTCCGAAAGAAGAATCCCACAAAAATATAATCATCATCACATGAACAGTGCAACCTGGAGTTTCGACCTAGTTGCCCAAAATTAACACTCCCTCTCAACTAGGGAGAACTCCATCTGTCCACTTGTGCCATCCAGAGATCAGTACCATCGTGTACAATCATATAGTGTTACACAGTAATTTGTCACCGTCCCTACCATTCCCCGTCCCGCACAATGGAGGACCCATTTTGTGACCTGTGAACATTGTCATGCCTTGAAAACATCATCAATGCATTCCTCTAAGCATGAGCTTCAATTGCCCTAAAGACATCTTCTTGCAAAAAATCATGAAAACATCTCCTTTTGCATTGGCGCGGGCAGACAGTTCATCACTCGCGCCAATGGGGAAAATCCTACAAAGCGACCGCGCCAACTGGCGCTCTGTCCCAGAGCAGAAGTCGCGCCAGCCAATTTAAGGAGTGTTTTTTAAATAAAGATGGCGGAATTTGTGTTTCAACAAACTCAGAAACCATTGCCTATCTTGAGTTGGGAGGTTTGGCTGCGGGAGTTCCATGGAAGAGAAGTGGTTTGCCACCTCCCATGGAACCTTCCTTGTTGATAGGGCCAATCCCACAATAATAGGGATCCCAACTCCCTCCTTCCCCATCTATAAAAGCCTGCTCAATTCCATTGCAAGCTAGTCTGGAAGTGCCTAAGCTTTGAATCTCAAAATTCCCAAGAGCCTTTGTGCTGTAAGAGCCTTCTTTCTTCCCTTAAGGCCGACTCAAGTAAGGAGACTATCGTCGAGAGACTCTAGAGAGGTTTTCCCTTTTCCTGGCAAGCTTTGCGAGACGTGAACGACTGGAGACCCATCTGAAGGAGACCGCGACGTCAGAACATTGGTTGTACTCTCTTTCGATTGTTATTTAATGAATGATTACGGTTATGGTTCCACTCTGTTTTCACTTATGTTAATAACGAGTTATATCCTTTCTGACTAATATATAGTTGCGTATTCTGGATTTAATGCTTATATTCGTGTTGTTTCTTGCATGTGCAGGTGTCCATCTGCGGAGATCGTGATCTGCCGAGGCTGAGGAACGGGAACGCTCTCTTCTACGGATCATAGCATTGGATTCCAGGTAGGCCTCCATCTTTGGTCTTTTATTCGTAACTAGGAACTTGCGCTGTAACATTTGATGATTGTTGCTAGACCCCTGCTGGGCTAGTAGGGATCGCCTCTGTCCGCAGAGGGGATTTACCTCCTCAACAATTTGGCGACCATACTGGGGATCGTCTAGATTTCACTGTCTCGTTTAGATTGTCTCGTTTTGATTATTTCATGATTTTCCTTACTTGGTTAGCCTTCTGGGCTAGGTTCTTTTGTTGTTTTTTGCTTCTTGGTTTGCTTAGTTTACATTGATCTGCTTCTGGAGTAGTTCTTTCTTGTTTTTTGGCTGAGAAACTCGACTGGCGCGCTTTTTAGCCCGACAGTCGCGCCAATTGGCGCATGTTGCTTTTGTATAGCCCGCGCCAATTGCTTGCTGGCGCCAGTTGTAGCCTTACAGTCGCGCCACTCCTGTAGGGTTTTTGAGTTTGCTCAGTTTTGAGCTCTCTGGGTCTGGTCAGTGCTTTTCTTCTTGATTTTTCGACTACCTGAGTGTGTTGGAGTCCTGTTTGACTGGGAATTTGCCTTCGTCCTTTGGTTGTTTGCTTTTATCTATCGATTTCACGTTTTAAGCCCTAGGGCATCTAGTGGCCTTGTGTATCGAGCCCTCCTTGGGAGTTTTGGTGTTTCGTTTGTCCAGTCGACTCTCTGATTGCTCCTCCGCACCCTCTTAGTAGTTGTTCACTGTTTTGTTGCGATTTTTGGGTGATTGCTCGTTTCTTCATTCGAATTTCGTTTGGTCTTGCTTTGGGCCTAGATCACACGGTCCATTGGAGCCTTTGAGTCTTCTTCTCGGTTTTGAGAGACTTTGGTCGATTTGAGATCTGATTGCTTGTGTCATTGAGTGAAATTTGTTCATTTTGCTCTCTCAATATCGTTTCTCAAGTTGTTCCGTTTATTTTCAGTTTGTTTAGTGTATCTAGCTATCAAACATTGAAAATTACAAAAAAAAATCTCTTTTGCTTTTGGTTGATTAGTGCAAATTGAAATTTTTCGATTTTACTAGTAATTAGTGATTGGAATGGAAAATTTTCGATTTCATTAGTTGCATTAGAGATCTCATTGTTTGTCTTCCGATCATTTTGTTTGTGTAAAGACTCTCAACTCTTTTGTAGCTAGTTTTCATCGAACGAAATGGTCTACTGTGGCATGTAGCTTTGCATTTAGGAGTCTTTGAAACAATACATTCGTTAGGGCCTGAAAATTGAAACCTAATTGAAGATCAACTTTAAAATCCACTCAATTAACCTAAGGCAGCATTGAAATCTAACGAAACATATTTAGAGGTCTAGGCTAGAGACGTGTTCCGGCGTCTTTAAACCTAGCAGCTGTCATTCGCCTTTTGGCTTTAGACAGCGCTAATACGGACTTGTGCTCCCTGTACCATCGCGTATATAAAGGGAGACCCCTCTAGGTTTTCAATCCTTTATCCACAGGAAGCCGAGTCTGCCGCCCTATACCCGTGATACACCGAACACAGCATTCGGGGAGATTGCCTGCACGTACGGAAAGTCCTTGGTTGATTTCTTTTTCATTATTGAAACCAAGGTGTATATTGCAGTTCACGGTTATTTGGTACACCCTTTGTGCCTAGTATTCCTGAGCAGTCATTTGGTCTTTTCTGACTCCCTAAATTTGAAAAGACCGTCAAGTGTTTGTCCTTTCACGCTTGTGTCAAATCTGAAAGAGATAGAGTCATCTTTTATCGTTTCTCGACTCTTAAAACATGAAATGGTGAAGTTTCTTATTTTTCAATGTGGTAAAAATTAATCACCCATGATTATACGCCCTGTTAGATATTGCTTGTTGACCGTTTGATCGTGTGTCTTGACTCTTTTTCAGCCCGTGTGTGTGTTTGCTTCTTTTTCTCTGGTCATTTTCCACAGTGGCGGAACCTTCGGTTTCATCTACTGGTAGTCCTTACATGGACGATTCTTCAGAGGCTTCCCAATCCTCTGCTGAACCGAAATAGCCTATTGTTTCCGAGTTTCCTGACGGGGGACCGGCTCTTGCTGAGCAACCCTTTGGAGGACCAGTTGAGTTCAATTGGCCTTTTTCGGACCCTGTGTCTGAGTTGAGATTAGGAGATGATTTCCTTTCTCTCACATCGGGTTCGCCTTTTTTTGCTACTGTATTTCCTCCTAGTCCTCGCCATCTCTTGCGAGATTTAACAGCAGGATCAGCCATGAGTGATTCTGGTGAGGAAATCCCAATGTCTGGTGAAGACTATCATCTCTTCCCACGAAGATTGTTTGAGGGAGACAACTCTGAGCTGGCTGACATGTCAACAGCCAGTCCCTCGTTACCACAGGGATACAGATCTTTGGGTCAGATCATTTCCGCCGCAACCTCTATGGGAGTGTCATCTCCTTCTCCGAGGCCAGCTGCTACTACACCCGGGGTGTCTCCTCAGACGCCCGTTACTTCTGTTCCCATCCAGCCCACTGTCTGTGTGGCTGCCTCTTCTCCTGTTGTCACAACATTCGCTGCAAGGGCTGTGCCAACTCCTGAAGATGTTTATCTAGCGACTACTATACCGGAGAACATCTCTCCGGAGGAGTATCAGTTGTCTTTGCAACAGCCAAACGCTGAGGTTGGATCGTCCTCCCAAGATCCTAACCGCTCTTACTTTTCGCACTATGCACAGGATGGTACTCCCGTGTATGCTTTCCTAGGTCAGTATGATGAGCACGGGGAGATTTTACGTCTACCCGCTCCTGAGGCTTATCTCTATGCTCAAGGTTTACCTTATAACCAGGCTTATAACCCGCAAGGACAGCCTTTCCAAGGCCAACCTGCGGGCCAACCTGGCTATCTTTATGATCCACAGGGGCAGCCCATTCAAGGCTATCTTGTCGGCCAACAAGGGCCATCGTACGGTCCGCAAGGACAGTATTATAGCCCTTCTGGTCAACCTGTTCAGCCTCAGCCGGGGTATCAGCCGGGACCGGTCTATGGTCCTGGGGGGAAAATCCAGCCTTCTTTACCGATGCAACCACAGTATCCTGTTGTTTCTAACATTACATATCAGCCAGGACCATCCTATGGTTCTGCTTCAGGTAAAACCGGTTTCTAGCAAGCACCTGATCCTGTTCCACCACCAGGCCAACCGACTCATCCGGTACAACCCGGTGTCCCGCCTCCAGGCCAACCGGCCCATCCGGTACAACCTGGGGCTCACTTACAGCCAGGTCAACCTGCGCAACCGGCGCCACCTGTCTATCCGGGTCAACCTGGTCATTTAGGTCAGCCCTCTCACCCGGGTCAACCTGTTCACTCAGGTCAGCCCTCTCAGTCGGGTCAACCTGTTCATTCAGGGCAACCCGCTCATTCCATTAACCCTGCTCAGCAGCCGACTCATTCAATGCCGTAGCCAAATCAACAGTTGCGCCCTACGTATCAGGCTCCACAGGGTTCCACTTTTCAGCAGCCTACTCATCCTTAGAGTGGTTATTATCCTCATGGTAAATCTCAACCGAATTATAACCACCCCAGAGGCTCTCAGTATTATCCTCCTCCACCCGATTTTACCTATACTCAGCAGCCAAATCCAAATGCTACTTACACCAGGCCGACATATAATCAGGGTCCGTACCTTGGTTATCAGGCCCCACACTCTGGTTACCAGCACCCAAATCAGTCTGGTTACATGACCTATACCCCCTACGATCAGAATCCTGCGGGACAGAACCCATGAGGGCAAGGATATTCACAACCATTGTGGAGTACAGGTAACGGTCCTCATCCTGGGTCTAGCATGCCGGTCAATCCGCCATTGCCGTTCCTGGCCACCTTGGAGTTGCCGAATGTTTCAAAGTTGACCAATGATCCGATTTTACATAATCCATATTGGCCTCCGGTTCCCACCAAGATACCAGGTGATTGCCCCAAGTTTGAGGGAAAAGCTGGAGAGGACCCCCAGGCGCATGTGATGACGTATCATCTTTGGTGTTCGTCTAACTCTTGGGTCGACGATTCGATTCGCCTACGCCTCTTCCAGCATACTTTAACTGAAGCTGCTGCTAAGTGGTACATAGAGTTATCCTGCGGCATTTTCCAAGATTTCAATTCTTTAGCCATGGCTTTCCTCACGCACTTCCAGTTACCGGTTCGTTATGAAGCCGGGACGCACCTCCTGACTTCTCTGAAGCAGGACAAAGCCACTCACATCTCTGATCACATTCATGAGTGGTGGCGCCGTCGTAGACTGATCAAGTTTCACATACCTGATCAGATACTGACTCACTGGTTCACCACCTCCTTTGTGAATAAAATCGCTCAGGATATTGCGATGGGAGCGTGTGTGACGGAGGAACAAGCCATTGCGCGTGCCCAATATCTGGATCTTGTATATTCTCAGTCCGGCACGCTTTATGATATCTTGCCTGATGCCCCGCGGTCCGGAACCTCTAAGGCTCCGCCTACCCCTGCGGTGGATGGTGTCATTGGTTCTGTCTCTCAGAATTTGAAGAAATCTTCGAATGGGAAGCAGAAGTCTAATTCTTCCAACAATGCTTCTGCTAACCCCGCCCCCTCCGATTCTGGTAAAACTGCGGAAGTGAATGCCGTTCAGGCCAATCCTACGGAGAAAACTTCCAAAGGGAAAAAGAAGGGCAAAGGCAAATCTAAATCTGATGCCCCGAAACCAGAATCTAAATCTCATACTGAGGATGGCTCTCAGCGTAAACCGAAGTACCCTTGCCTCATTTGTGAAGGGGACCATTATACTAAGGATTGTCCACGACGATCCGAGGTTAGTCAACTTCTTAAGGGCCCTAAAGGGACTCCGGCTGTTTTAAAAGAGTCATTTCCATCTCAGCAGACCCAGATGGTCGAACAGCCGTCACCATCTGCATCGTTTGGGTCTCAGGTTTTCATGGTGAAGAGTGTTGCACCTATCTCTGTCGCTACGCGGTCGAAGGATTACAACGAATCGCGGCAGGCACCCGGGAAGGCAGTTGCGGATGGGCCGCCTCCCCCACCTGTCTCCGGTCCGTTGGAAATCGAGAAGCCTACTCCTGAACCAGTTGTGAAGCCACCTTCTAAAGGTGTCCTTCGAAGATCTTCTTATAATCCAAATGCTCGTGCCGCTCAACATTACAGCATTGTTGAGGATTTGGCACAGGCGCCGTCTGCCATATCTGCGCTAGAAGTTCTTCAAAGTTGTACTTCGCAACGGAAGGCTTTACTGTCTGCGATCGGGGGCATTGATCCCGCCGACTCGAGTCTTCTCACCTTCGATTTGGAGAATTTCACTCCCCGGCTTCCACATCAAATCGCTCTTATTATTCAAGTCGGGATTAACGGTCTGAACATTCATAGGGCCATCGTGGATGAAGGTGCATCTACCTGCGTTATGTCCTCCGCTTGCTGGAAGGCCATCGGCTCTCCAGCCCTTTCGTCATCCCCCAATGCCCTTGAGGCATTTGATGGTCGGGAATCTAAACCCCTGGGCGTTCTCGAGAGTCTAGCGATCACATTACAGGGAAAAACTGTCAACGTAGAAGTGGAAGTGGTTGACGCTAAACTCAACTACAATATACTTCTTGGCCGCAGCTGGACCCATGCCATGCTCTGCATGCCATCCATCGTCTTTCGATTCATTAAGTTCCCTCACGAGGGCAAGATTGTCACGGTGGATCAGTTGTCATTTTTCACCTCTACCTCTGAGAACAACGTGCCATACGTGGATCAAATTCCGAATTCCCCGGACAGTGTGGGACCTAGTCTCTTCAAAGACCCGGTCCTCATGGGTATTTTTCCAGCACCGCCACCGCACACCGCTCAAGTCAACATGATGTCCAGGTCCGATGACCCCTGGCTTATTCCTACGCCTGAGCAGGTGTTTGAGTTTGGAGAATCAATGCCCTTGACGCCAGTAGAGATTAGCTACTGTGAAATTGTTGCCGCATCTGATCCTCCACCTCCTCAGCATGCTCCGTTGAGCATGGCTCTCGACGTCTACTCTCAATCCCCCTGGCTTGGTCAGGCTGATTCACCTGATCCTCTCAAAGAGACTTTTCCTTTAGATGAGGCTATCATTGAAACTATGTCTCTTGAGGAGCTGCCTTGGGGCGATGGACATCATCGCTCCTCTTTTATGCCTAGCTTGGGGGCAATGACTGACTGTCTGGAGCGTTATGCTACTCAGGTTCCTACCCCTCCTCTTCAAACGCCCATCTTGACGCACGAGGTTTTTTCGGAGGGTACCCTGAGTAACATTACTCAAACTATCCCGATCAACATCTCCGTTAAACCGGGGATCCTTGAGAATATTCACGTGGGTGTGACTTGTTCTCCCGATGAGATTCAAGTCTATACTGAGCTTTTCAAAGAATTCAGAGATGTTTTCGCGTGGTCCTACGAGGAAATGTCGGGGATTGATCCCAGTATCATAGTGCATGAGATTCCAACCTATCCAGGTGCGAAACCCGTGCGCAACGCTTACGCCCCATGCATCCTCGGAAAGCCGCCGCCATCAAGGCAGAAGTTGAAAAACTTCTGAACGCGGGTTTTATTTATCCCATCCCCCTCACAGAATGGGTGTCTAACATTCTCCCTGTCGATAAAAAGCAGGGTACGATTAGAGTCTGTGTTGATTATCGCGACATCAATCGCGCCTGTCCAAAGGATAATTATCCCACTTCGTTTATAGACCAGATCATCGACGAATGTGCCGGAAGTGAGATCTATTCCTTGATGGACGATTTCTCAGGATATAATCAAATCAACATTGCACCTGAGGATCAACACAAGACCACATTCATCTGTTCGTGGGGTACTTTCGCGTATAAAAAGCTCCTGTTCGGCTTGAAGAACGCTGGAGCCACTTTTCAGCGTGCGATGTCCTATGCTTTTCATGACATTCGCCATATCGTTCAGCCTTATCTAGACGACTTGCCAGCCCATTCGGGTAAGCGAGAGGACCATCCTGAGCATCTCCGCCAGATCTTTCTTCGTTGCAGGCGCTACAACATCAGGCTCAATCCTCATAAATGCGTCTTCTGCGTTGATTCTGGCCGTCTTTTAGGATTCACAGTCTCGAAAGACGGAATTCGCCTTGACCCTTTAAAGGTCGAGGCCATCATAAATCTCCCATCACCCTCCTCCCTGTATCAGTTACAGAGTCTGCAAGGGAAAGCGAACTTTCTTCGGCGCTTTATCCCGAATTATGCCGAGGTGGCCAAAGGATTCACTCGTTTATTAAAGCAGAATGTTCCCTTTCATTGGAACGAAATTGCTCAGGAATCCTTTGAGAAGCTGAAGACGTTGCTTGTCAATGCTCCGTTGCTTCGTCCTCCGGACTACCACCGCCACTTCACTTTATATCTAGCCGCCGCATTTAGTACCATAGCCATGGTCTTGGTGCAGGATGACGATGACGGTGATGAACATGTTGTTTATTACCTGTCACGGAACCTTCTCGATCCAGAAACGCGGTATGCTCATGTCGAGAAGTTGGCATTAGCAGCAGTACACGCTGTACAGCGCTTTCGCCATTACATCCTTTTGCGTACGATAACAGTGGTTTCAGACTGCAACCCTATGACGTATATTCTTTCTAGACAATTACTGGGGGGCAAGTACTCCAAATGGATTGTGATCCTGCAGGAGTTTGACTTAGAGTTCACTACTGCTAAGTCAACTAAATCACTGGTCTTCGCGGATTTGATATGTTCTCTCCCTACGGACTCTGCTCCCTCACACTCTGAAGACCATATACCGGACGAAACGCTTTTCCTCATCAGTACTCGTGACCCTTGGTACGGTGACATAATAGTGTATCTTCAGACCTCGACGTTTCGGTCTGAGTTGGATAAAGCTGCCCGCCGTCGGATTCGGCACTAGTCCCAGCCCTACCGTATAGTAGGAGATACCTTATACCGCATTGGAGTAGATTCGGTGCTTCGGCGATGCCTAACCTTGGAAGAGGCTGAAAAGGTCCTAAATGACTGCCACAGTGGCGCCTGTGGTGGACATATGTCCGGGTATGCTACTGCCCAGAAGATTCTGCGAGCAAGTTATTTCTGGCCTTCCATATTCAAAGACTGTATCACTGCAATCCGTAAATGTCATGCGTGCCAGATATTTCAGCGCAAGATGCGCGCGCCGCCTTTACCATTGCATTCCGTTATTACCGTCGGCCCTTTTGCGAAATGGGGCGTGGATTTTATGACGTGTAACCCTCACTCGGCCGGGGGGCACGCGTATATAATTGTCGCCGTCGACTACTTCACCAAGTGGGCCGAGGCGATGCCTACACTAGCTGCTGACGGGAAAACGGCTGCTCAATTTATATTCAACCATGTTATTGCACGGTTCGGGGTTCCTCAAGCCATCGTCACTGATCACAGTACTCATTTCCGAGATTATATGATGGCGGAGCTGACTTCAAAGTTGGGCTTGCGTCACGACAGCTCAACACCTTATTACCCTCAGGCGAATGGTCAGGTTGAAGCAGTGAACAACGTTTTAGTCACTGTGCTTCAGCGAACAGTTGGTATTCACAAATCCAATTGGCATCTCCAACTGTTCTCAGCTCTCTGGGCATACCGAACATCTGCAAAGAGTGCAACTGGGTTCACACCATTTCAATTGGTGTATGGTCTGGAAGCAACTCTTCCGGTTGAATGCGAGATTCCTTCGTTGAAATTCGTTGTGGAACTTCTACCTAACACTTCTGCTGAGGAAGAACGTCTTCTGTATCTGGAACGATTACATGAAACCCGTCGTCTGGCTGCTTTGGTTATCGAAGCACAAAAGAAGAGGGTCAAAACTCATTTTGATCAATCTGTTTCTCCTTGTTCCTTTATCGAAGGAGACCTCGTCCTCCTGTACGATCAAGCACATGACAAGCTTGGAGCCGGTAAGTTCCAGCCTATGTGGCATGGGCCCTATATAGTAAAACGCGTTTTGAAAAACGGGGCCTACGAGCTTATAGATTATGAAGGAGTTCCGCTGGCGTAGCCCAGAAATGGGTTGTACCTCAAAAAGTACTATGCCTGAAGTGATTTCTTGGTGTGGTGTGTGTACATAGGTGTGTGATTTTCATTTGTGTGCATGTATAGTGTGGTGTGCCTTGTAAACATCTTTCTGCTGATCGGGTCTTCCTGGTTGTGCAGATGTCTATTCATCCATTTGTTGGTTTCGCGGATGGTGCCTCCTGCAGTACCAGGAATCTGTCTTCAGCAGCCTGAGTAATCTATGATCCTGCTGGTGAAATGGTCAACCTGCAAGGAGCGTGTCTAGGACGTGCTACGAACAATATCGTGGAATATAGTGCTGTGTTAGAATTATTAACCGAGGCAGTAAACCTTGGTATCCGTGAATTGCTCGTGTATCTAGATTCACAACTTGTAGTGTTACAGCTGAACAGACACTATTCAGTAAGAAACCCATCCATTTTACGTCTGTATCTGCGTATTCGATTACTGGAAAGGAATTTTGACTACATTACATATCATCATATACCCAGGCATTTGAATACATTAACAGATGCAGTAGCAAATTTGGTATTAGACGGACATTTGCGCAATTTGTAAATCATCATCACATGTAAAGAAAGATCCATCCAGAAATAGATATGCATATATATATAGATATCGAAATGTTTACATAGAGTGTGTCACATAAAGTCAAAATATACATAATCGTCTTAAGTACATCCGGAGACGATACGTCTCTCAAAAAATAGGTGTGGTTTAATCCCTAAGAGCTAATCCGCATGGTGCTCATGATAGCATGTAACTGCACGCACTAAGCGTCTCAGGATTCGGTGGATCCGACTTGGAACTCCCACCGTATGACGCTGGCACGCCATCGGTACGTCCGCCAGCCGAGCATAGTCCGGGATCCCTCGGGCAATGCCCTCGAGATTCTGGATCAACTCCTCTCCTCCGGTGCCCTCTCCCTGAGGATCAGAGGCGAGCTGAGTCCTCCGTGAGATTGGAGACATCCCAGCTGGTCTCTTAGGTCCCACATCTGCATCCATATATAAAATGTGTCAGGACGAATGTGTATTAACAAAAAAACATAAAAACATAAAAATCAAAAACATGAGGTCTTACCCAACTCCTCGTCCCAGTCATCTCCTTCTAGCAATGCGAGATCTGGGTCTCCGGTGAAGTCAGTTCCTGCATATGGCCAGTCCTCCACAACAATCAACTGGCGCCGTAACCACCTAAAGAACTCCGGCCTCCAGGACATCTGTTGGCCGCCTCTAGCTCTGGGCATTAGTGCTGCCTAGCGAGCCATTCTGGGCTCGCGTGGTATCGGATCTGCTACTATGGCCCCTTGGCCCTGGAAGATTGGTAAGCGTTCCAGAATGAACGATACCAGGATGGAACCATAGCCAAACTGTTTCAGTTTAGCTTGTTTGCATTTTGTGAGCTGTCTTTTCATGTTTATTGTTACTGCTGTTGCCCAGTCAAACAGTAAGGGACTCATGCATTCTGAGGCCAGCAGGAGTTGGGCCTTTGTGGCCTCGTGCGGTGCCTGCGACCCTGCAGCCTGCGTGATGGTATGTAGGACAACTCTCAATGCCAGATCGGGGATAGTGTGGATATCCACCTTTTTGCTCCCTGATCCCATTTGTGCTCCTTGGCACACTCGTGCCATCACTTCTTCCATCTTCTCGCCAGATGGTCTACTCCCAGTCAAGACAGGGATCGGACCTTTGCGAGACAATCCGGTGATGCAATACACATCAGAAACCTCCAGCTCCAATACCTGATCTCGCAACTTGAACACTTGTTCATGTTCATCCCAAATACTGATCAAATACTGGAGGAGCTCGGGCTGAGCTCGTAGACCGGGTGTAAGGAAGAACTTCTTCAGCCCACAGTTTCTGAGGGCATTCATACAAGCCTCACTTTCTATGGCCTGTTCATCCTCTTCTCCATGCTCTCGTTCTTTCCATTCAATCACCATTTTGCTTGATTACCTGCATCCATATGGTCATAAACCCTTAGTTAGATCTCTGGTAGGCTTCAAATTCCATTCAATTTGGTTAAAATCTCGAATTTTTAGGCAGAATTTTAGGTTCGGCCGCTGGCGCGGCTGTTTTGTGAACAGTCACGCCACGTGGCGCGAGCCCTTTGCATAAAAGAGCCCATTAGCGCAGGTCCGTGCCCGATACCCGCGCCAATGAGCGCAGCCCTAAAATTTCAAAGAGTGGCCACAGAGGGCTGATACACAAGGGAAAACTATTAAAAAATGGATGGAAATGAAGAGCAGGGAAGCGCCTCTTACCTGTAGCAGACGAGAATCTGAATGGTCAACTGGATCTGTCGCAATAGCCGTCAGAAGTTTGCACTCCAAATGGACCACTGCTGCTTTTTACCAAGGTGAATAGTAAATGTAATTTTATTTTTACCATTTTGGCATATTTATAACTTTTTGACATAAAATGAGTTTTAAAAAGTTATTTTATCAAATATTTTAATATGTTATGTCGAAAATGGGTTTTACGCTTGCTTGGTATGTGCAGCAGCAAGTTTTTGCGACTTTAATGATGGAAATGAGTTGTATTTTATACTTTTTCAGACTCGGTAAATACACGAAAAAGTCACTTCGGAGTCATCTTTCAGCTCTTTTCTGACTCTCTAAACATGAAAAGATTGTCGAGGCCCTTGTCGTTTCGATCTCGTTAAATTGGACACGAATCGACATCTACCCAGTATACGTTTACCCTTTTTTCGGGCTAGGATGGATTGATTATGAAAAAGGAATACCCTAGCCTATCGCGACTAGGAGGTTTTCTCGGATATTGTTTTCTACCTTTTCAGATCTGAGGAACTATCTACGAAAAGGGACCTGTGGAGTTTACTTTTCTGCTGTATTTTCAAACTCTCTAAACATGAAAAGACGCGGAGTTCTCCCTTTGTCAGACTCGTTAAACCCTGATGACATCGGATCCAGTCGAAATGACGTTCTCCGAGTTCCTCCTTCCTAGGACTCGTTAAATGCACTAGGATGGATTCGCCCGAAGGGCGGACTTATATTACAAGCATATGCTATCCCCTTCAATCTTGTTATCAAAAATAATTGGGGTACTCGCCAGAAATGGTGGGGGAAAAAATGGAACCATCATCGTTGTCGTCGGCAGTATGTCGCTCTTGAACATGGCACTTGTCTGCATTCGTGTCGGGTTGGGAACATCTCATCTCGTTTCTTCACTTTGCCTCCGTGGGTTTGGATAATCCCTTTTGACCTCTCCTCTGCTCATTGCCTTGTCACCATGACCTCTGATCTATTGATGTCAAAAACTGCCAAGTCCACTGTCGTGTCGTTTATATGTTCAAGAGAAGTTGGCCTCTGCAAATATCAACCTTCCTCTGATTCTCATACGATCCTGATTCACAACAAAACATCATGTTCCTCTGTCTCGTGTCGATGATGTGGGAAACATTATGGCCCACCTTCGATCGAGGTCAGTTCCTGTCAACTTCAGCTCATTATCCAGGAAGCTGATCTAGAGACTCCTTTATGGTACCTTGGAGCCTGCATGCCTCAATGGCAGGTTCGTCGCATTCGGCGTGGGGTTTTTATCGTTGGCCTCCGATCGAGTGATTCTACGGGTGTTCGATGCCAACTCATTGATTCACACGCCGTAGATTGTACCTGTAGTACCTTGAGGGCCATTGTCATTATTGGTGGTTCCTCTCACGTCTGTTAACAACTTTCATCATTGGCTGGTAATCAGACGATGTTCTTGCATGTTCGACTTCGGCTCACATATTCGCATGCTCAAACTTCGGCTTTGTTTGGGTCGAGATGGAGCGCAAGACCCTGGATTGTGTCTGTTGTAATCCAGGCTGCGATTGTGGATTATTATCATTATGTATATGACTCACTGATTGGATGGCTGCGACCATGCCTGAGTCTATTTATTTGATCCTCGCTAGATGGCTGCGCCCATACCCTGGATCCGGATTATAGTGTACTCTGTTTCGGATGGCTGCGCCCATACCGCATATACATTATGTACTTGAGATATCAGTTGTATTTTTCTACACAGGTTTTCTCTTTCTTCCCTTAAGGCCGACTCAAGTAAGGAGACTATCGTCGAGAGACTCTGGAGAGGTTTGCCCTTTCCCTGGCGAGCTTTGCGAGACGTGAACGACTGGAGACCCATCCGAAGGAGACTGCGACGTCAGAACATTGGTTGTACTCTCTTTCGATTGTTATTTAATGAATGATTACGGTTATGGTTCCACTCTGTTTTCACTTATGTTAATAATGAGTTATATCCTTTCTGACTGATATATAGTTGCGTATTCTGGATTTTATGCTTGTATTCGTGTTTTTTCTTGCATGTGCAGGTGTCCATCCGCGGAGATCGTGGGAGGATCGTGATCTGCCGAGGCTGAGGAACGAGAACGCTCTCTTCTACGGATCATAGCATTGGATTCCAGGTAGGCCTCCATCTTTGGTCTTTTATTCGTAACTAGGAACTTGCGCTGTAACATTTGATGATTGTTGCTAGACCCCTGTTGGGCTAGTAGGGATCGCCTCTGTCCGCAGAGGGGATTTACCTCCTCAACATATAGCATCGTGCGTCATTATGTCGTAACTTGCTTTGCTGGCTCTTCTTCGCAAATAGAACAAAAGGTGAGTCACAAAGACATCACGTTCTGCTAACCCGAAGTCAACTTAGAGGTTAAAACCTCTCTTAAACCCAAAGAGAGTCTCATACTAACCCGAAGTTAGTTTACTGACCCGAAGTCAGTTTAGAGATAGGAACCTCATCAGACTTGATCCCAGATCAAGGTGTTGGACATGTGCCATCTTAGACATAGAGAGTACGGTAATCTATGATGGGTCCATCAGTCTTGCTATTGGTCCTTATCCACATTTCCCACCTCATTGGCCAAATGAGAGGTACTTCCCATGAGTCCGAAACTCCATGGGTAGGATGTGTGCGGGGCATAGATCAAAGAGAGGTGAACCAACTCAATATCATAATGGTGGGGCAGAAGCACAACAAGGTTCGGCAAGCCTAGCCCCGTGTGTGCTTATAGCTCCTAAGAAGTTATCCCCAAGCCCCCTGGAGCTCCCAGAGCTCATAATCCAACTCAAGCAAGACCCTCAAAATAGGGTCTTTCCACGATTCCAAGCTTCTCACAAAAGGTTAAGAATTTGACCCTCCACAAGGGCTTCATGAGAATATCCGCGACCTACTCATCAGTCCCAATGTGATCGAGCCTTATGGCCCCTCGCTGTACCATATCCCAAATGAAGTGGTACCTAATATCAATATGCTTGGATCGATCGTGGAACACAAGATTCCCAAAAAGACGAATCCCACTCCTATTATAACAAAGGATAACGGTGGTATCTAGCACATGACCAAACAGCTCACTGAAGAGCTTTCTCAACCAAATAGCTTCACAACAGGCCATACTCACTGCAATGTATTCGGCCTCAACGGTGCTCAAAGCCACCGGCTTCTACTTCCTAGTCATCCAAGATATCGAATCAAAACCCAAGGTCAAGCAACATCCAGAAGTGCTCTTGCAATCCACCACACCACCAGCCCAATCGGCATCAGTATATCCATGGAGTCTCAAACTCCCTGCAGTGTATCTCAGCCCATGGTTGATTGTGCCCCGAAGATATCTCAATAGATTCCTGGCACCAATCCAGTGAATGTGATGAGGCTCAACCATATGTTGATTCAAAGTGTTCACTGCAAACCATACATCCAGACGGGAGTTCACTAAGAACATCAGGGCCCCCACAAGTTGTCGATACTCGGTGGGATTTCCCAGCTCAAGCCCAACAGCGTTTCCACAACTTCTTAAAGTTGAGTTCCATCAACGTCGACACAGACTTACAGTCCACCATACCAAATATCTTCAGCAGCTTCACGACATATTTTCCTTGAGAAAGGAAAATCTTGCCTGGCCTTTGCCAGACCTCCAAACCTAGGAAGTAATGCATCAATCCTAGGTCTTTCATCTCAAACCCGGAAGCTAGCTTCCTCTTACACTGATGAATGAGAGGGTCAGCACCTATCAGGAAGAGATCATCCACATAGAGAACTAGAATGAGAGGCATTTCTCTATCAACCTTAAAATAACGGTTTGGATCAGCATTACTTCAAGTGAAGCCCAACTTCATCAAGTAGCTATCTATCCTCTCATACCAAGCCCTGGGGCGTCAACCCATAGAGGGCTTTCTTCAACATGGATACATAGGTGTCTCTATCTTGGACTTCAAACCCGAGAGGTTGCTCCACATACACCTCTTCCTTTATTGAGCCATGCAAAAAAGGAGACTTCACATCCATTTGATGGAGACTCCATCGTTGCATTGCAGCAAGGGAAATGATAGATCAGATGGTGGTATAGCGGGCCACAGGTGCAAATATGTCATCATAATCTATGCCTTCTTTTTGAGAGAAGCAGCAGGCAACAAATCTTGCCTCGTACTTTTCAGCACTACCATCAAATCCATGTTTGATCTTATAGAGCCATTTCGAGGTGACAACAGATTTGTCCTCCAGTGTCGGGACCACTTCCCAGACATCATTTTTCATAATGGACTCATATTCTTCATGCATAGCATCCTTCCAAACATGATGCTTTACGTCTTCTTCAAATGATCCAGGCTCAAATTGTACAATTGTAATCATGGCTACCTTTGGTATCCATTCAGCTTCTTGCTTTTGCAGAATAAACCCCTTGGGGCAATATGTCTCTCGACATCTTCGAGAGTATCCCTGAACCATGAGGGTCTTTGAAGGAGGTGGATCAAAATGATCCATAGATCCTTCAACATCGAGCATCGGTTCTTCCTGCTTCCCTGCTTCTTCGTCTTCTTTGTCTTCCTTGGAGCTAGGAAGATTTCTTACTTTCTTGAGGGCAGCCTCTTCATCGAAGGTGACAACGTGTCAATCTCCACTTCTCTTTGACCAGGCACATAGATTCTATATGCCTTCGAAGTTTCACTGTAGCCCACAAACATTCCATTCTTTCCAGAAACATCCAACTTGCTTCTCTTTTCTTTCGACAACATGAAAGTAAACAAGACAACCAAAAACTCTAAAATCTGGAGTCTTGGAGTCCAGAGTGAAATGTGGGCATCTATTTTGAAAATACACAGCGGTGTTCGCAGTTTCTCCCCATAGAAACTTCGGAAGACCTTGGTCACATAGCATGGCACGGGCAGCTTCTACAACGGTCATGTTCTTTCTTTCAGCAACACCATTTTGCTCAGGAGTATACATAGTTGTGGTCTCCCTCTTAATGTTAGCTTCACTGCAAAAGTCATTGAATTCATTTGGACTCGTACTCGGACCTATTATCGGTCCTTAAAACTTTAATTCTCTTCTTGGTTTGATTTTCCACCAAGGCCTTGAGGGTACGAAACCATTTGAATGCTTTGTCCTTCTTTTTCAAGAAATATATCTAGGTGTTGCGGGAGAAGTCATCTGTAAAATTCATGTAATAGGAACATTCTCCCAAGGATGTCACGGCCAGCATACCAGATAAATCAGAATGTATCAATTGCAAGATATCAGTTGTCTTTGTGACACTTGAGGGGAATGGTCCCCTTGTATGCTTCCCTTCAGCACAATCCTGACATATACCTTCATGATCATCTTTAAATTCGATCATATCCTTGTCACCACCTTCCTTGCTTCGAGAAGGGCTTTGTAATGAAGGTGTGCAAGCCTCCAATGCCATAACTCTGTTTGTAGAGTTGTATCACATGGCATAGCCCCCAATGGACTTCCTCCAACCTAGAAGAGTGTATCGATTCAAAACCAATAGTAAGAGTTTCCTTGAATTTCTTCTTCCATATGTGTACCTTTCCATCAATGAATGCCACCTTGAACCCTTTGTCTTCCATCACCGAAATAGACACAAGGTTCTTCTTTAGATCAGGTACGTATAACACATATTGTAAACAGAGGACTTGACCTTGAGATAGATGAAGGGTCACAGTCCCTGCCCTTTTCACGGGATAGGTGGCATTATCTCCAAGGATAATTTCTATATTAGTATCCTTCTCAATCAAATCAGAGAGGGCTTCTTTATAACCAGTGAGGTGCCTTGAAGCACCACTATCAATCAACCAGACATCCAAGGTGTCGGGAGGAGATGCAGTAGAGAGGGCAGATACAAGAATAAATTCATTTTTCTTACTATCAACAACCTTAAGACTCATTGTACCTTGAATTTCTTGACCTCTTAAAAGGTTGCGTGTTTCCACTATGATTAGAGGGAGCCTTCATTTTTCCTTTGAACCTATTGTTCCTTTGATTTCCATTCCCCCTGGAGTTGTTGTTTTCATCATCCCTGGGAGAGTCCCTTCTATTAGGGCACTCTCTTACATTGTAACCAATCTTCTTACAAGTGTAACATCTTCCCTTCCTTCCTTTGGGCCCCGCTCTTCCATGGTTTTGATTTCTCGGACCACCATTGTTCCTCTTCTTTGCATGAGCGGCGAAGGCAGTAGGGTTACCTCCATTTCCATTAGAGGGATGATCTCTCTCCATCATTCTTGTCTCCTCTTGAGTGCATTTCGTCAAAATTTCATCAAAATCAGGAATCACAATATTATTAAGAATAGTAGTATTGAATACATACCAATCACAAGGGAGACCTCCAAGCGCAATGAGAACCATCTCTCGATCAGCTATTTCTTCTCCAATAGCTAGAATATTATTCCTGATTTCAATGAGCCTTATGAAATAGGACTGAATGAATTCATCCTTGTCCTTGATATTCTTGAATTAATTCTTGAAGAAAAGAACTTGATTAGCATTGCTAGCGCTGAACATGCTAACCAGATTATCATTAAAAATAATTTCCTAAGTTTTAACTTAGGCTCCATTAAAAATAATTAATTATTTGAATAACATTCATTCCGGTTGGAATTTCTCCAAACGATTCCTGGTGGTTCTTGTATCTATTAGAACCATTACAATGCTCTTTTTTATATGTCCTTTTAACTTCAATGTCTGGGGCTGAGATATTCCTGTCATTGCTGATAACAATACTTGTAGAATATTTTCGTTATCTGATTTTGGGGAAAATAATTAAGAATCCTCAACTTCTTCTATGTTTGATTCTTCATTATTTGAGTCATTGGTTACTTCGCAATTATACAAGTTCTTGGTACCCTTTCTTTTAACACACTTGTATCTAGAATCCCATTTTTCACCAGAATGTTTGCATTTACCTTCTTTCATCCTTCGCGCCTCTATATTAGTGTTTCCTCCTCGTAGTGGTAATGGAACGCGCCTTGTATTCTCCATGTCAAATGTTTGGGGAAACCTCTGTCTCGAATATACTCTTTCAACTTTTGGTAACTATATTCTTTCGAACTTTTGGTAACTATATTCTTTCGAACTCTTGGAAATATGGTTTAAGTCTAGTGAGGTATGATTGAATAAGACATTTTTATGATATTCCAAGGACTCGTATAGCCACAGTTTCCCATTCTCTAGTATATTCGCCCACATCTCCTTTTTGTTTTAGCCTGGTGAGTGTTGTGAAGAACTCTTCTTCTTTGAAACCTTGGAACCTTTTTAAGAAAGCATCTCTGAATTTCCTCCAATTGATAGCATGCTTCGCATTCCATTTGCATGGACGCATGTTTGATTCTTTCGTCGTCATTGTCAATATTGTAAATCATGAAATATTCTTCTACCTTATTCAACCATGCTACACTGTGTTTCTCATTACCATCAAATTTTGACAGTTCAAGTTTTGCTTTGCAATGATAGGTGGCAACCAGTGGAGCGAAGAAGGGAAATTGGGTTGAGATCTACATATTTTGAAAATTCATGTTACTATTTGTGGATTGGGAATGGAAGGCGTATGTGGAGATTCATGGATATGAGGTGAGCCTGATGGGTTTGATGTATTTGAAGAATTTGGTTGTTGAGTCGCTTCATTATCCTAATGTTGTAGATCAATTGGAATATTCAATCTTTGATATATCAGGGTCAGCAACCCCAATTCTTGAGTGTGATTTTGATCAACCTTATTTGAAAGGGTTGTGTGGTCCCTTCGAAGGTCATCATAATCTTGTTGGAGTTGGTTCTTTATATTTTATGGTGTTTCATGGAGCTTCTTAAAGCCCTTGACATTTTCTTTGATCGTATTCTCAAGTTCTACCAATTTTGTAATAAAGACGCTCATTGTCATTGACAACATTGATCGAGTGTGTGGTGTTGTATAGTGATCCAACTTAACTAGCATTCTTAACTTGAACCTAATTTTTTTTAATAATATATATATATATATATTCAATAACTATATAATTATATAATTAATAGCTAATTAATTAATTAATTATATAGTAATTAATAATTAATTAATTAGTATATAATAATTATGATTGATAATTAATTAATTAGTTAACTATATAATAATTAATAATTAAATTAACTAAATGTTAATGTAAATAAAGACCTATGATGGACGGACAAAGAGAAACTACGGGTCGTAATGTTCAGTGACAGGATGCGGGGACTAGGGACAAGATGACGTTGGTGAGTCGTTGGTCTGTGTTGAAGGATGCGGAGCAGGTTTGGTACATAGAGGGTGCAGTGTTGGTCGAAAAAAGGGCAGAGACAAAACAACAAAAGGTTCACAGGGTTGGTGGGGTCAGTGTCTGGGAAGACAAGCACGACAAGAGTGTATGGCAGTGGGGAACGAAGTCAGCAGAACAAGGAAGAGCGCGACAGAGAGGAGAGGTAGCGAGCAGTGGCACCGTGGGTGATTGGAGAAAACTGTGAACTGTGCAACAGTGAATCGAGGAGCGACTTGCTTTGATACCAGATGGAGCAATCACAATTGAATACTTTAATTGATAGTTATTAAACATATGTATTTTATTAGGAAACTCAATGATGATTACATTGGCAGGGGAGGGGGGGCTTGGCTTAAATACAACCTTGTTGCCTTGCATGATCTTTTGATCATGCCCCTTACTAAATTAAACATTATTACATATTAATTTTATACATAACAGGCGTAGGGCCTCTTTTGAAGCCTTTGAATATTGGCTGCTTATTGTTGTTTCCCTCTCTAGGACACTAAGTTCTTTGTGCACTCTCAAGTCATTAACACACTCGTCACATGATTCTCTCACGCGGTTTCACGGGACCGTTGGCATTTGACTTCTAAAACCCTACCTACATTGCAGCAATCAATGCTAACCAATGTTCCATAGAAACGACGTCTATCAAACTGGCAAGCAAACCTTGCTGCCACCCACTAATCCTTTGTTTTTCCATTGATATGTCATTCACTACTTTTGTTGCACATTCCCTTCGCTTGCATTGGTGTCGATGACCTCTCCTTCACTTTGGAGTCACTCGAGTCCCTTTATCTGCAAGAGTGTAAGTGTACTTTTGCTTAAACATGTGCGAGCAATCCGTCACTATAATAGTGGTCAGAATACCTTCATGTTAATAGATGTGATTGTCCCTTAGTTTATACAACATCGATTTCCTTCGCTTAAGCAAGTGTGATTACCAGTCCAAGCATTTTGAGTTCCATTAGTCAAACAAGTGCAACCATAGCGCCAACTCCATGTTGAAGGCCATCTTCCTCACACGCACATCCAATTTTTTGGAGAACCCCGCTTCTATAAGGGCCATCAAGATCTCATACATTTGTGAATCTTAGTGTAGATAGCATTGGACCAGTGGCTTTTGGCACTAGCTACAAGGAAGGAATATTTCATACAGTCTGAACAATTCATTTTTACTACAAAATATTTATGAAATCTTTCTACTACGTTTTTTTGAAGTTCAACGGTCTCGTATTAACACTCATCTGCCTCTAGCAGCTTCTTGATGTCTCGTCTTATCTTGCTAGAGTACATCTCAACACCTTCAAACTCCTTCAACTCCAACTAATGCCTACACAATGCTGACCTATGCTAGAGTCTATAAAGTTGCAATCAATAGCCTATTATAGATGAAGGATTCAGTTCGCAATTGTTTATTTGAAGTTGAGGTCATGTATAAGGCTCATTATTCAAAGAAGTGTGTTCACGAGGTTTTTGTGGTCTAATAAGCCCTCGAAGTGAAGATCTTAGAAGCAATTTTTTCTTGGCAACATTCATTAAGTATATTTTCGGTGACTTGGGAGATGACCCAACACTTCATATCTTCTTAATAGCTAGGAGCTAGCAATCCCAACACATCAATACAAAGTAGCTCAATCTAGGTTTTGACACGAGTTATGTTTGCATCAAAATAAGTTTGATATTTATCTATCTGGAGAATAAATTGGAGACATTACTATGTTTTGTTCATTTACTTACAAAATGAAACAATAATACATAAGCACATTTTGAATCTATGGTCAATTTTGAAGTAAGGTATGTTTCTTTTATAGACAATTTATTTTGCAAGAATCCACCGTTGGTCTGGGAAATACTTAATAGATAGGAATGTTCTAATGTAGTGCTTTACTGTGTTAAGAATACAGAATCATTGCAAAGGTATGAACTCGAAACGTTAAGGAATTAGCATGTCAGGTTTCTACAATTGTTTCCAAGAGACATAAAACGCATATCCAAATTAAGCATGAATCCCCACTTACTATCTTAAAATATAACCTAGGAATTTGAAATTGTGGAGGGGAATCAGATTGAAAGCAGTTTGTTATCAAGGACACAAAGATTTCTAAAAGCTCCAGGGGAGTAAATTGATATAGTTGATAGAAGCAGTTTGGTTCCTTGATACAAAGTTATCATCAAAAAATTGTTTTAGGATCTTAATGTTGGGAATCACGATTGTCATTTGACCAAAACCCACATGTGTTAATCAGCGATCGCATCATCAGAGATAAGGATCCACAAAAGGCGGTTAGTCCATGTCGCGATACACACAGGGAGCGTTGCTTTATCGAATGTCCAACAATCTTCCCCTCTAGCACAAGCTGGGTAGGTATCGAACTCGTGACCTACGCACTGATACACCACTTGTTGGGAATCACGATTTCTATTCAACCAAAAACCACATGTGTTAATCAACAATTGCATCACCAAAGATAGGGATCCACGAAAGGTGGCTAGTCCATATCGCAAAACATGAGAGGAGCATTGGTTTATCTAATGTCCAACACTTAGTCATGATCTTAGGTTCATTTATCAACAACAATGCATGATAGCTAGGAGATATTTGTGCCTTTATGAGGAAAAGTGGTGTGGCTCCGATGTATTTTTGAATGTAGGTGAATGTGGCATTCAAAAGGAGCTCTGAACAAAAAAATTTGTAAAGTGATAGCTGGTTGAATTGCATTGTAAACAGGTGCATTTTTGGTAGAAATTGACACCCTTCATTCGTTAAACTTGAATGGTTATAAAAGTGCTTGAATTGATGATCTATTAGAGGTACTAAGTACTCTAATATTCTCCATTGTTGACAATACAATTACCGTTAGATAAAGCAACTCTTACTCATGCTCAAATTTGTTTACAAGATTCACAAGATAAAATCGATTTTCTTCAATTTGAATCATAGCTCCAACTAGATGAGATGCAACAAAGGAATCAACATTCTTAACTAGTCTTTGTTTGGGGCAATTCTTTGTTTTAACTTGAAAAATACTCCTGTCAACAACCAGCACATCATAAAATCAATGATGCCACTTCAAGAGAAGATTCTAATGAAGATGAAGAAGTTTTGCTTGCACTTCCAAAGCCCATCAGAAACAATTTTGGATGTGAAAAGGAAGTAACCTTTCACATTCTAAACCAATCCAATTTCATAATGTTGGGTTTCTTCAAGAAAGCTCATCTTCACCTGCTTCACTTCCACATCAGATTCCTAAATGTCAACATTGTCATTGACTTGGCCACAAGAAGGATCAGTGTTTTGATCTTCATCCTTGTGAGCATTGAGGAAAACATAATCATCATTCAAACACTATTTCCAATCACGAAAACCCTGCAAGAGCAAAGATTCACCTTGGATGGATTGTTTATAGGCAATGGTCTTCAACATGCAAGAAGATATATCAGTCATATCAAAGAATTCATTCTCGAGTATTGACACATCTTGTAGTGAAGAGATTTTCATCTTCTCACCTTGTATCTAACAAGGGGCGATTGACAGTCAACTTCTAGTTTCAAAGTCATATCAAGCAAGCTTGAGCCATAGCCAGTAGCCAGAACCTAGAAACAGAGTCAGCCAAAGACATAGTCAGAACTATAGCCAGAGCCATGTTCCAGAAAGATTTGGTTTTTGTTCATCCCAGAAAAAATTCACCATTTGGTTTGTGGTCATCCTTAAACCACCACTTAGTAGATGACTTACTGCTTCTACTAGACAATAGTTTGTGGTCATTTTTAAGCCACCAATTCAACAATTTGTAGTCATTTTTAAATCATCATCATATAACACTTTCATTTCACAAATTTTGAATTGTTCCAGGGACTGTTTCAATCCAAGTTCCCGAGTTGGTGATCTGCCTTAAACTACCACCAATAGAAGAGTTTAGCTTCTGGTTTGTGGTCTTCCTTAAACAACCATATTCAAAGAGCATATCCAGCCACTGGCTGCTATCCACCTTGATATTTCAGCTCTCTCCTTGGAATCACATACACCCCCTTCAGATTAGGGGGGAATGTTGGAAACATAATGCTTAGAGATTATGTAAAATTGTATTATTTACTTGAGAGGAAGGCAAAATGCCACAAGTGATATGAAGGAGTACAAGAGATCACCTGGAAAATGAAACCAAAGCTCATAAAATTGTATTTATGTGTATCATTTGAATAATATGCATCTCACGTTTCTCAAATCTTTTCTTCCATTTCCATAATTCTAACAGATTTCTTGGAGTGGACATTAATACAATTAACTCAAGTTAACTTATCTTATCAAAATAAAATTTGTTAAAACAAGTATAATATGAAATAAATTATTTGCTTCAAGCCACTGCACACACAAAATCGGCGAGAGAACAAACAAAATATTAAAGAAAAATGTGGAATGAGAGCTATCACCTCAAGGAGATACTGTCCCACAAAGGGTTAATTAGGCATTCGAAAAGCACTTCTAAACAAAGTATAACACACATAATGTTATATATATAACAATGTGTGTGTATCTGTGCATGTGTGCACATGTGCAGAGGGAGAGAGAGTTTTAATGCTGTTCACCTTTTATCTTCATCACCTAGATACTTTTGTAACTCAGCAGTAACAGGAGAGCTGAATTCATCTTCCAAACTGCGGTAACGAAGGACCTGCATCGAGTGGAAGGATGTTGAAAACATTAGATAACATGCAAACCATGACATTTGTATATGGTTCATCCTTATTATAAACTTCACTAAATTCTGACTCTGTTGCAGTCATAAGAATGCAGATCAATGCAAATAGCCATCATTCCAACCACAAAGATTCAAAGCAAACAGCAATTTACCAAACATATATGGTTTTACAGCAGAACACGTATAATTCCTCCCGATTAAACAAGAAAAGTTCTACTGCCCATGTACACATAAAGAAAACTGTTCAAGAAGCAACATACTAAACCAATACAATCCAACATTACTCACTCATTGCATGCCAAGGAGAAAAAGTCCAAACTGATGTATGGATCAAGAGGCCAGAGCTAGGCCGTAAACTAGCTAATATGAGAGAACTGAGAGGGTTGGCATCATAATTTTATTATGTCAGATACAACGCATTTCAGAAATAAATAAAAAATAAAATAAAAAAACTTCTAACCAAGTTGGATCTTGAAGGAGACTCTTGAGAAAGAAGGCCATATGATAAACAGCATAGCATATGTGTGTAAAGTTTAAACATCATTGAAAGGATTCAGGAACGGCCTACAGATCAAAATTGATTTGCGGAGAAATTATTAGAGACAGAAAACATAAAATTCTAGAAAGCAATTTAAAGCAACATGATAATAGTTGAAAATTGAATCTCAAAAATTTAATTATTATAATCCAGACCATGGTCTCTTCAACAGGCTAAACTTACAACAGAGAAAATGGGGAGCTCAAATATATGGGTTAGCTTCCCTTTAAGCTTAAAGAATAGATCACTTCCCTCTCAAGAAATGGAGGGCTATGTTTTAGACATATCAGATCTAAGAAAGTGGTGACTATAAATTCATTTAACTCAATTTTCATTTGACTAAGACATAAATATTCAAGAATGAGCAGACATCGTACTTTTTGAGAGGCATCAGGAAGACAGGACCAGAAAAAACAGCAATATCCACGCCTTAACATCTAGGGATTAAGGGTAAAAGTCAAGATAGGGTTCATACAATAATGGATTATTCACCTTGATCACAAAATGAACAATATTTACCAATGATCTTTTCTGGAGCTCTTAACTGTGTATGTAGCATGAGGAATGTCTAACGTTTCGGGTGGACTCTCCACCCATTATCAGGGACCAAACGAAGCGTCATAGTTTTGAAAAGAGTGCAAGGAGATTAATATAGAGGTGAAGTTAGGCAAGAGGAATGTTTGATTAACTGTTAGACCATTTGATCATGAAATTAGAATAGGGTTTTTGACTAAAGATCAAACCAAGAATTAATAAACCATTAAAATATAATCAAATAGAATAACTGATAAATAAAGTTTTAAACACAAAATGTAACTGATTTGATTAATAAATTAATATTAATATTATGCAAAGGATTAGATAAAGGATGGCTAATATTCATATTAATTTATTAATTTGTTGATCGAATGGCTAATACTCATATCAATTTATTAATTTGTTGAACGAATTGATTACATTTTATCTAATCCTTTGCCTAATATTAAAAATAATTTATTAATCAAATCCGTTACATTTTATGTTTAAAACTTTATTCCTCTTTCCTAACCTCACCTCTATATTAATCTCCTTGCACTCTTTTCAAAACCATCATGCTTCATTTGGTCCCAAAACATTGGACAATCCCCATGCTACATACATAGCTCAGAGCTCAAGTGGTAAATATGATTATGGACTGTGGAAGCCTTCACTCTCAAAATGGACAATGTTCAAAACTAAGTTGCAGGAAACTGCCCCCTCCCTTGCATTTCTAGACCAGAAATGCAAGAAAACTTGGAAATGTGTTTCAAAACATCCTGGAATATTTCAATTGCATTTCAGAATTTTGAAATGTGTCCTTGAAATGTGGACCCAGGTTTTCAACACATTTCGTCCCAAACAACCCATGTTTCAGGCCCAAGAAACATCTTTAAAGGTACATGGGACCTGCAACAAGTACACAAAGGTTCCATGGTTAAACTTAGCACAGAGGATATGGGGAGCTCAAAGATATGGCTTAATTTCACTTTGAGATTAAAGAATAGATCACTTCCATCTCAAGAAATGGAGGGCTATATTCTAGACATATCAGATTGGGTGTGGAATGTGAACAGTCAATGGAGTCCAAAAGACCACTTGGTATATGAAAACCAAAGGTCATAAGATATTGTATAAATGTATATCATTGTCAATAAATGAATAACACACGTTTATCTTTCATATCTTGTCTATCATTTTCATGTGTGTTTAACATGGAATTAGAGTGAGAGAATTCATGCCCTGCTGAAGTTTGAGCCACTGGTTTTGTGGCATCTTTATGCATGTCACTTCTGCCATTAGTTCTGCATTTCATGAATGTCCTGTCAGCTAAATTCTAACTGTGCTCGGTGCTCGGTGCTATTTTGGTTATGTGCACCCTTACATGCTATATAAAAGAGTACTTTTGCTTATTTGTGTATAAATGGTTTGGATTCATATGGATGCACATGAATATATATGTTTTTCTTTAACATTTGCATATTTTATGTGTTTTTGATTGACCGGTTTTTTTGTCCAGTATTTTTACTAGTTTCCGTACGGTTCTAACCGGTTCCCGGCCCGGCTGTAATATTCCCAATTAGCTTTTAGCTAGTTGGAATATTATATGTTGCTTCTATTCATAGCTTAGATGAATAAGTGGGGTAAAGAGACCCTTAAATCTCTTTAGTAGGAATAAACCACCTCTAGTATGGATGTGGATCAGTTTAGCTAGCCAAAATAATGCAACCTTTGGTGTCAACGGGAGCAATGCATGTAGACTGTTAGAAAATTATATATTACAGAGCAATGCAACACATAAAATATGCGGAAAACACAAGCACAAAAAACACATAACACCAGAGAGACACAGACATACGTGGTTCACCCAGTTTGGGCTACGTCCACCCCAAACAGCCAGTCCTTCCTTTATATTATCCAGCAAAATGAAGAGACACAACCTATAGCAGATCTGCTGTAATATCCTCTGTTCTCTCTCACAGTCTCCCTATCTGTTTCTCACTCTGAGAATACCCATACAATACACAGCGGCAATACAATACCCTCATACAAAGCGAGGGGTTGCCTTCTAGGGCAAAAAACCCTAAACTAAACATAACTTCTACCGTCGGATCATCTACCTAATGAACGGCCCAGATTGGCTAGAAATTACTATACTTTTACAAGGCAATTTTACATCTGTTTTTAGCTTCGAGGGCGCTGCCCCCAAAACCCCCGCGGGGGACTGCTAGCCCCTGGACCCCCCAGCCAGGGGGGTCAACGCCCCCGGACCCCGCAGGGGGGACAAGTCCCCCCCGCTGCAAGGGTGTACAGTTTTCCTGGGGTATACATCTGGCTAAAACAAGGATCTCTGAATCAAGATGAAAATTAGGCTCCATACCCAACAATCTCCCACTTAGAGACTGATTGTAGCAACTCCACCGCTGCTTCATTTGCTGGACAATGGCTCCTCTTTGGACTTGGTTGTTGCTCATCTTTATCGTCATCCTTGAAGACCAATTGAAACTGAGCATATTCTCAGTTTCTCCCTGGTTACAACTTTTGTTAGCATATCTGTAGGATTCTAGCTAGTGTGTATCTTTTCCAGCTTCAACTGTCCATCTTCCAATACGGACCGTATAAAATGGTACATGAGCTGTATGTGTTTAGTCATGGAATGAAATGCTGAGTTCTTTGCAAGATGAATTTCACTTTGGCTATCACTGTATAATGTGCCCATATCATGATTCTTACCCAATTCATCCATAAACCTTTGTAACCAAATCATTTCTTTACTAGCCTCTATAGCAGCAGCATACTCTGCTTCTATTGTTGAAAGTGCAACAACACTTTGGATTTTTGAAACCCAACTAACAGTTGTTCCACCTGTTAGCCACCTATAAAATTTGTTATACCAAAAGGTGGCTAAATCATTTTTGGAGCCTTCAAGAAACAAGTTTTATTGCAAAAAGCGTTATCTCTTGAAGACTCTTAAAGGCCTCATGCCTCTATCCAAAATCTTCACCACTGTGCCCATTTTACACTCAGAAATCCTGCTGACTCCCAAGAGAAAATACTGCTGCAAACACCATTTTCCCCTTCCTTCCACTTCCAAAACTAACCTCACTTTTATCCCTTTATTCCCCATAAAACCCCTCATTTTTCATATTCTCCCCTCTCTCCCATCGAAACCCCTTTGATAAGGTTTAAAACTCTTTCTTTGCCTTATCGAAACCCTCAAAACCATTGGAAAAACATTGAAAACTTCATAAAAATACATATTTTTGTGTAAAGGTTTAAGCCCCTTGGACTAAGTCCTTAACCATTTCCACTACACATGCCCTAGTGCTGGAGCCAGGCGCTAAGCCATTTGGGCGCTTATCACATCGAAGGAAACGCAACGCGCAACTCTTCCCCCTTATTGAAATCTTCGATGCCGATTAGCCCTATGCATAAAAACCCCGGTCATATTATCTTCCATACATCCATGGCCCCGCAGACGGGTGCCAAGCCAAATCGCGAATATAAAACCCTCCCAACAACAAACTTTTGTTTATATTAAATTTTGGGTTTTAAATGTTTTTGTCGTTATATTAAAAGAAATCCGGGCGGAATTCATCGCACCGCTTTTGAGATGGAGGTGGTAATTTTCGTTTGGCAGCGATCAGTGCCACCAGTCGACACGTGGCCTCAAGCCATGTTGAAATACCGCCCTCATCGCGCATTAAAGGTCGGAATTGGGCCCAGCGCGATATTGGCGTGCACCGTCCGATCTGAGGCCAGCTCATCGGACGGTGATCGCGCTCTGAAGAAGCCCGTAAGATAAACGTGGTACGGCGCGGTTATTTAAAACATCTCCGCCATCGATCTGATTTGCAAATCGACGGCCCACACTCCATCGCCCCGGTCCCCTCGTCCACAGTGGCAGTGAACGGTCCCACAAGAGCCGGTGGTCCCCAGCGCCACATCAGCATCCACGCGGTAGATTTTAATTGGGGCGGATCTTTATTGTTTCCCTGCACAGTCAGCAAATCCGGACCCGGGGGACTTTATACAGCATGATTTTATTAACCTTTTTTGAAGTCCGGGCATGTTTAATAAGGTTTGTCGGTACCCAATCTCCACCGTTGATCGCGTGGGCCGATCTCATCCGACGGCCCACGTGTGTCCTGATCCCCAAACTCATTTTTCTGCGACTTTTTTGCCAAAACAAAGGTTTTAGCCCATTTTCTCCGTTTGTCCAAATAAAATGACTCTGTCGTTTTGACTATTCGCCCTCGCCCCCAACCGTCGATCTCTGCGTGATCAACGGTTTCGATTTAATTTCCCCCTCTGCTTTCCTCTGACCTCCTCTAATCAATCTCGACCATTGGATGATGCCATCCAACGGCCATGCTCTCTCCACGTGCCTTCTTAAGCAGCAAACCTATATATATGCAGGATTTTATAATGTTGTTTGTATTTTTGCAAGGTTTAAATGATTTTTCCACTATACTGAAGAAAATTTCAAAGGCTGAGGGTGACGATCCTCCTGCCTTCGATTCATCAAAGGGAATCACTCGCAGGATTCAACTCCATGTTTCATCCATGATTCATGAGGCATTGATGCCATTCAACCCCTGTGCAGCACTGCACACCAAAAAAACACAGTGAATCAAGCACAAATGAAAGAGTATTAGTGTCGAAGACAGGAACACACCAGAACATGAGATTGGAGACGGATCTGTGGGAATTACGGCTAAGATGGATTATCAAAAGCCTAATCCCCCTATTAAAACACAGTTTAAAGGTAAATCATAAAGGTTCATCAGACAGAAAGCCTCCACCGCCACATCTGAGGCAAATTGATTCCTCCCAGCTACCACAGTGCCACCTATGTCTCAAAGCATTCAAACAGAGGCTGAAGTTATTGATCAAGATCAGGTATTTGCCTCAGCGAAGCCAGAGAAGTTAATTCTGCAAATAAACTTAATGACAAAATATCAGCAGAGTTACTTCAACATAACAGAGAGCCTCAAAAGTCAAAAAGAGCTCCCACCGAGCTTAAATCTTAATGTAAATTATTTAATACAGAGATGGAGTGTAAAAACTCTGGTAAACTTGAATAAGTATATATTATTAATGATGATAGATAAGAGATGATTACAATGGGAAATCACCGAGGCTTTAAATATAGCCTCATGGTGTCCCTTGGTGAAGAGGCATGATCTTTGATCATGCCCTTTCACTTAATAAAACCTAATATAACTATATCTAACTAATAATTAATAAAATTTACATAACATTGCCCCTCTCTTAAAGATGCTTTGTCCTCAAAGCATATGTAACGATGGACAATGTTGACGAACGCCTGGTTTTCTTGAGCGGCGGGCTCTTGCTTCCCACATTTTAAAAAGATCGTGGAGCATATTCTCGAGTTCAATCTTTTGTTGATCTGGATAGTGAAAATATCTGATATCGACAGGGTCGGATCCTGTCTTGACTTTTGGTGACTCGTCGTGGCTCTCCTTTGAAGATAACATTTCTAACTGATGACATTGTACTGTAGATGTTGGCGCTCCTATTTGAATCATCTTCGTCATCAGAGAGGAAGATACGACTTGATTTTCTGGGGCTTGGAATCCATACAACTTGTATTTCTACCCTTTCCACTTAAAACTTATAAACTGCTTCTGATGGTTGGCAAAATAAGTACCTAGAGTTCGTAGCCATTGAATTCCTAAGACCACATCTACTCCTCGTAATGGAACGGTGTAGAATGGAGATTCTAAATGAAAGTCTTTAATCTGCAATTTGACTTTATGGCATTTTCCTACTTGTTCAATATTCTTACCATCGGCCACCATTACCTTCATATTAGGCATGGGAAAAGTAAAGAGGTTGAGTCTTTTGGCCATGGTTGAATCTAGAAAATTGTGCGTGCTGCCTGTGTCTATTAGAACCATTACATTGTTTTTCTTAATATGTCCTCTTAACCTTAGGGTTTGAGGTTGTGATATGCCTATCATAGCTGATAATGACACTTGCGGAATAGTTTCGCCATCCACTTCTGGAGAGAACTCTAAGTTGTCTTCTAATCCTTCTATACACGAATCAGTACTGTTAGCATCGTTAGTTGCTTCACAACTGTATAGATTTTTCGCTTTTCCATTAGCACATCTGTGCTTAGGGTCCCAGTTTTCACCGCAGCGTTTGCACTTGCCCTCTCGCATTCTTTGTTTTTCCATACTAGATTTTTCTTCTTCACGAAGAGGGACATATTTTGTGTCATCTATATTTTCAAATTGAGGAAACCGTCGTCTCGAATATACTTTTTCTGGTCTTGATAATCTTTCAAATTTCTTTTCAGCAGCTTTTGCTTTTTGCCTTGCTACTTCTATGGACGTAATTTCATGTAGTTCTAGCTCTTCCTGTATGTGGATTTTAAGTCCTGAGATGTAAGACTGGATTAGACGAGATTCCGACAATCCGGGTACTCGTGTTGCCAAGGTCTCCCATTCTCGAGTGTACTCATCCACATCTCCTTTGTGGCGTAATTTGATAAAGGTTGAAAAAAAATTTTCTTCTTTTATGCCTTGAAACCTTTTGAAGAACGCATCCTTAAATTTCCTCCAACTGATAGCGAGCGTTGTTTTTTTCCACCACATATACCAATTATATGCTTCTCCTTCCATTTTCATGGAAGCATGCTTAATTTTTTCGTCATCACTAGTAATGTCATAAATCTCAAAATATTCTTCTACTTTATTAAGCCATGCAACGCTATTCTTTTCATTACCATCAAATTTGGGTAGGTCGATCTTGGCTTTGCGCTGATATGCTAATGGTGGAACAAGAAGGGGATATTGATTAGTGAATGCATTCCAGAGCTGCTTATTTTGAAAATCTGCATTACTATCTTCTTGATGATGTGGGGAATCGGTTTTTTCCTGATGCTCTTCCGAGTTCCCTGAATCTGCGGAATTGTTTTGTTGATTTTGTTCCTTGTTAGGAGATATTGGGGATTGTGTCTGACTTAATTTATCTAGCTTATCATTTAGCTTATTGAAGAGTTCGCTCTGCTTTTCTGTGGCCTCGTGATGATTTAGCCACATTTGTCTCTCCATTTGATTTGTTGTATCATGAACCTTTTTGATGTCGTTGGAATGCCCTGCAACTGTACCTTCAAGGTCGACTAATCTTTTTCCGAATTCTTCGGAATTATTAGTGATCTGTTTCTCGAGATCCACCAATTTTTTCTGGAATTCAGCCATTGACATTGACGACAACATCGAACGCGTATGAGGTGGGGAGTATTTTTCTGCCAGTTTTCTCCTCTTTTTTCTTTAAAATTAATTAATTAATATTTAATTATTTATTTTTTTTTAAATTAATTAATTAATTAATAATAATATATATATATATATATATATATATATATTTTTAAACTATATAATTATTATATATATAGTTTTTAACTAAAAATTATATAATATATATAATTTAATTATATAATTATTATATATATATATAATTATTAAATGGGAATTATATAATATATAAATGAATTATATAATTATAATATATATATATATATAATTATCAATTAAACTATATAATATATATTTTATATAAAAAAAATCGTTTTTTTTTAAAACGTGCTCGTTCCTATCAACCGACACACAGTTTTGTGAATTCACTTTTGTTTTGCGGACACGAATTTAAAACTGGCCGCGGTGGACAGCAACCCAACACACAGGGCTGGCGGCGTTTTGACGTTTGGGTTTATTATATGCGGCTTATATATCGATTTTAATACCTGTTACGTTGAATTTAACGCGTCACTGTTCAAGGCAAGGCTGCAGAGCGGTAGGGGTAGCGTGGAATGTAATCGAGAACAGAAAAGCACTCTGGTAGCAGTCTGTCGACAGTGGGTGCAACGTAACACACAGAGTTCGTACGACGGTGATGACGGTGACTATGTATTGAGTTTTGATAAAGCCGTTGTCCGACTGGTATTTAAACCGTCCAGATTTACGCCATGTATTAATGCAGCCGTCCAAAATTATGCAGTTGTCCACCGTATATTTTAAAATTGGTTAATTTTTAAAAAAATCGTGTTTTTATTTTTTTAAACTGTATCCAACTAAATGTATGACCATATAACTACACAGCCCGTCACACTGTATTTAACGATGTCACCTATATGTTGTGTACCCGTATGTACAGTAACTCGTATTTTATTTTTAAAAGTTGTATCTTTTAATGCTGTTTCATATAATGTAACGTTGTATGGTCTAATGTATCACTCCTCTGTGCAGCCATGAAAGAAAATGGAGGGAAGGTGATAGCTGGAAGGGATAATGGCAGAGGGAGACGACAGCAGGAAGGCGATGGCCTATAAGGTGTGCGAACAGCAGAAGCACGGGGAAGGAAATGGAAATGGCGGGGTAGCAGCACAAGGAGGGGGGGTGTGATGTCTGTAGTGGTGATAGAATTGATTGCACAGATGAATTAGGGGATGGAATGAGTGTTTGGCAGAGTGTAGCAAGGGGGAAAAGAAGCTGCGGGGGAAATGGAGTGTATGCTGTAGCGTGGGGAAAATTGTGTGCAATTTTGCACTTGGTTAAAAAAAAAATTCTGAAATTTCCTTCGAAATTCTTTAACCTGATGATCACACAGATCCAGAAGAGCGATGGCTCTGATACCAATGGAGTGTAAAACTCTGGTAAACTTGATAAATATATATTATTAATGAGGAAGATGAAAGATGATTACAATGGGGAATCACCGAGGCTTTAAATATAGCCTCATGGTGTCCCTTGGTGAAGAGGCATGATCCTTGATCATGCCCTTTCAGTTAATAAAACCTAATATAACTATATCTAACTAACAATTAATAAAATTTACATACAGAATGATAAGCTTCTTCATCGAGCCCCCCAAAGGTCGAGAAGCCATCAAGTCTGTATTAATTATCTTGGAGATCTTTTATCAGATCTCACTTCCTCATTCTTCTATAAATACTACAGAACAAGATGAGGGAGGGGTTGGTTGAGTTAGTTGTTGAACTTTGAAATATAATTGAGCTGGAAACTTCTGATTGTAAATAGTGTTCACTGGCTCTTGGAGCTCTGCTTGTAATAGATAAGTTAGTCTAGGAAGTGTAGATGAGCGCTAAACTAAAGCATTGGACTTGAAGCTGTAACTAGTTTGGAGCATCAATACAAGCTGATTTATGGGACCCTGGTCTATGTCGACAGTGATGTTATTTCTTATTGTGAATTGTTGTTTTATTTTTGTTTCCACTATGTTCATCTTCTCTTATAAAGAACAGCATGCATAGAGTTAGGACCTACTATATATCAGTACCCTTCTCTGACTGAAAATCTTTATCTTCATGTTTTCTTCCAAATCTGTGTTATTTAGGAATGATTTAATTCAGTTTAAGCATAGGAATGTTGGCGTTCCCTCGTCTTATTCTCTTAGCTGAATATTGTTCTTAGATGTTATTTTCAGTATATGTTAACTAGAGATGAACTAAGGAAGATATGGTGTGCCCTGGTCCTAGTTTTATCCCAAAAGACTGTCTGAAAGTTTCCCTTAGAATGTGTTAAAAGCTGGCCAGTTTCAAAGTACTTACCAAATCTTAGGCCATTCTGTGTTATCTTTGTGTTTGTCTTGAAAGTAACCAAGTAAAGCAGAGCTAGGAGAGGATTTATGGTGAGCCCGGCCCGTTAGTTTCTCCTCCAACAGTTGCCTTCAAGTTTCCCTTTGTTTAAAATGTTTTCTATTGAAAGTGTATCAAAGGTTGGCTAGTTTCAAAGTACTTACCAGATCCTAGGCTGCTCTTTGTTCATCATCTGTTTAATTCCCCTTCTTTTTGTCTCATTTCATTCCATAAATCAAACTTTAAAGAGATCCTTAGACATAGACGACTTGCCCCATGGACCACTCTTGAACCTGATTGTTTCAATTAAATCCTGTTATGACTCCATAGCCCAATGGACTAAAACCTGCAATTATCTATCTTCCTAGTCAAAGCTTGTTCTATTTGCTTGCAACTTCTCACCTTTGAAACTCTTTGCACTTAGAACTTTCCACCTCAAACAGTGATCATGCTCAACCATCCAAAAACAAACAAAACCCTCGGCCTTCATAACTAGCCTAATATCATTACCCAAGACTTCAAAGACAAATCCATCTTTGCACTTATTGGAGAGATCCCTCTCCGGATTCAGGAGGGCTAGATCCTAGAATCCCAAAGTGGTTGAAATAATGTTCTCCCTGTAGTTGGACTTTTGCCAATCTTGCTAATTACAAGGTGCCAACACCACCAACAAAAGAAATACATATCTTGTGCCCCACAGACTCTCACACCGCTATCCGCATCAACATATCCTCAGAGAGCAATGTTTGAACCCACACAAAGCATAATGCTGGATTTGTGGTATCTCTCAATATTTGTTAATCCATTTTACTGCCATCCAATGTTCTTTTCTTGGATTTTTATGTACCTGCTTACAACTCCCATTGCATGTGCAATATCGGGCCTTGTGCAGACCATTGCATACTTTAAGCTTCCAACTATTGATGCATATGGAACTTTAGACATATAGTCCATTTCTTCCTGGGTCTTGGGGCACATCTCCTTATTAAGATTGAAATGGCTAGGAAAAGGTGTACTAACTGGTTTTGCATTCTGCATATTAAATATTTTCAACACCTTTTGTATGTACTCATTCTGAGACAGTGTTAATTTGTGATTTTTCCCGTCTCTAGTTATTCTCATACCAAGGATTTGTTTTGCAGCTCCCAAATCCTTCATTGCAAATGAATTTGCCAATTTTCTTTTGAGCACATTTATTTCCTGCATGTTAGACCCTGTAACAAGCATGTCATCTACATACAATAACAATATAATATAGCTGCCATCATTTTGCCTTTTTAGATAAACACAATGATCAGAGTGACATCTAGTATAACCTTGTTCAGACATAAACTTGTCAAATTTTAGATACCACTGCCTTGGAGCCTGTTTTAAGCCATACAAGCTCTTCTTTAACTTGCACACTAATTTTTCCTTCCCTTTGACCTCATATCCTTCTGGTTGCTCCATATAGATCTCTTCCTCCAAATCTCCATGGAGAAATGTTGTCTTTACATCTAACTGTTCAAGATGTAAATCTTCCGTTGCTACAAGACTTAAAATAGTTCTGATTGAAGTCATCTTAACAACAGGAGAAAATATTTCATCAAAATCAATACCTTTCTTCTGTGCAAACCCCTTCACCACAAGTCTAGCTTTGTATCTCTATTTTCCTCCATCTTCTTCCTTCAGCCTGTAAACCCATTTATTCTGCAATGTAGTTTTACCTGCAGGAAACTTGACTAAGTCCCAAGTCTGGTTATGCATTAAGGAGTCCATCTCTTCTTCCATGGCTAGCTCCCACTTCTTCCTGGTTTCAACCTGCATTGCTTCTTCATAACGTTCGGGTTCACCAGAATCAGTTAACAATAAATAATATAATGAAGGAGAGTATCGTTCAAGAGGTCTACTTATCTTGGTAGATCTTCTAACACCACTTTCAGGTGTTTGAGGTGCATGTTGCTATTGTGGTGGTTGTTGTTGTTGTGGCTGTTGATTATTATTATTTTCAGGCACCTTTAGTTTTTCTGTGATCTCATTAAGAACTGTGTATTCTTTGTTTTATTTTTCCTCTTTCTTTTCCTGCAACTGATTCTTATACAAGACCTTTTCATTGAATATTACATCTCTGCTCCTAATGATTTTGTGATTTTCATAATCATATAAGCGATAGCCAAAATCATTAACACCATATCCAATAAAGGTACATTTCTTTGATTTTGCCTCAAGCTTTGTTCTATTTTCTTTATTAATATGGATAAAGGCCTCACAACCAAAAGGCTTTAAAAAAGAGTAGTTTACCTTTTTACCTGTCCATGCTTCCTCTGGAATACCACCATCCAAGGAACTTGAAGGCCCTTTGTTTATTAGATAAACAGCAGTATCTACAGCATCTACCCAAAATTGTAAAGGCAATCCTACATGCAATCTCATGCAGCTTGCATGCTCCATGATTGTTCTATTCATTCTTTTTGACACACCATTTTCTTATGGTGTTCTTGGAACTGTCTTCTCTCTGCGAATTCCATGCTCTGAACAATGTCTATCAAACTCTTTGTTGCAATATTCACCTCCATTGTCTGATCTGAGACACTTCAACTTCTTTCCTGTCTCAATCTCAACCAAAGTTTTTCATTTCTTGAAAGTATCAAATACATCAGATTTATTCTGAATACAATAAATCCAAGTTTTTCTAGTTGCATCATCAATAAAAGTAACACAATAACGAGAGCCACCAAGAGATGATACCTGAGCAAGTCCCCATACATCTGTATGCACAAGCTCTAATTTTTCGCTCTTCTTTTCTTTCCCAACTCTGAGAAATCTGACTCTCTTATGTTTCCCATAAATGCAATTCTCACAGAAATCCAAATCAACATTCTTCAAACCCGGCAACAAATTTCTTGAGTGAAGAATCTTCATCCCCTTCTCACTCGTGTCCGAGCCTATGATGCCATAGTGCTGCATCTACTCCTTTGGAAGTTAAAGCATTAACAGAGTTAGAAATACCATTGCATAAATACAATGTACCAACC